>CAKNYM010047483.1:0-69583 GCA_932195095.1 Andricus curvator | reverse complement strand
AATTGAGACCGGAAAGAAATAGGTTAGAACCGGGTGAAAACCGAATTAGTTTCTAACCGTTTTCTATCCAGTTTCTTGTGTTATCTAACCGGTATTTTAAGCAGGGATACCAACTTTATTTGCCATCAATATTTTATTTATTATTATTATACCATTAGACCAAATCTCTTTCGGGGTAAGGATAAACTCGATTGGTTTCAGCTTCGTTACTTACAGTACCACTCTACCAGGCATTTAAAAATGTTTTAATGCAAGAAACATCTCAATAATTATTTTGTCCATTAACGTTTTACCGCATACGAGGGTAGTCCCAGAAGTACCCGACCTAACAAAGAAAACACAAAAAATTTGGAAATTTTTTTTTTTTTCGAATCAAACAACCTTATAAAACTTCAGTTAGAATTTTGAAGACTCTACGTTGTTGAGTATTTGTTTGACAGCTATCAATAGTGAACGCTCTCGGTGAATTTGTAAACATGGAAAAAATCGGTCATCGTTATGTGATAGAATACTTTCATTTAAAAGGTCTCAGTCCAACCAATATCAAAGACAAGCTAGATTCTACTCTGGGGGAGTCTGCTCCTTCATTTACAACAGTACAGTATTGGGCGGCAGAGTTTAAACGAGGTCGTACGAGCTGCCAACTCGAACATCTCAGTGGTCGACCAAATGAGGTGACCACGCCAGAAATGGTGAATAAAATCCACAAAATGGTATTGGTTGACCGTCGAATAAAAGTGCGCGAGCTAGCAGACATGGTAGACATTTCAAAAAGTGCTGTACATCGCATATTGACTGAAAATTTGGAGATTAAAAAGCTGTATGCAAGATGGGTACCGCGTTTGCTCACAACGGAACAAAAACAGCGTCGTGAGGATGTTTCAATCGAGTGTTTGGCGATGTGTCACAGCAATAAAGCCGATTTTTTGAGTCGATTCATAACTATGGATGAAACATGGGTCCATCACTTCACAACTGTGACAAAGGAATAGTCAAAACAATGGACTTTAAGGGGAGAATTCGCTCCAAAGAAGGCCAAAGAAGACATATCTGCTGGCAAGGTCATGGCATCAGTTTTTTGGGATTCACGTGGGATAATTTTCATTGATTAACTTCAAAAAGGAAAAACAATCAATGGCGAGTATTATGTAAAATTATTACAGCGTTTGAGTGATGAAATAAAAAAAACGGCCGCATTTGGCGAAAAAGAAAGTGTTGTTTCATCAAGACAATGCACCAGTTCACACATCCGTCATCGCGATTGCCAAAATCAATGAGTTAAAATTCAAATTGCTTCCTCACGCACCCTATTCGCCAGATTTAGCCCCTTCGGATTATTTTCTCTCTCCAAACTTGAAAAAATGGCTCGGTGGTAAAAGATTTGCTAACAATAAAGAGGTGGAGTCTGCGGTTAATGGCTATTTAGAGGAGCTCGACGGTTCTCACTATAAACAGGGTATCGAAGCTATTGAACATCGCTGGGAAAAGTGTATCGAGCTAAAAGGAGACTACGTTGAGTTATAAAGGTATTTTTTCAAATTTGTTGTGTTGTCTTCGTTAGGTCGGGTGCTTCTGGGACCACGCTCGTATAAGAGGCGTGGACAAAAAGTTCGTGGACTGAGCTTACCAAATAGCTAATTGTAAATATTCAAAAACGGGGATCTGGTTACCCTCGAATTCATGGACATAGGAATAGGACATGCTTCCTAACTTGGGCGCGGGGATTGGTTATAAGTTACAAGGGGGAGTCGACCATGATGGTTTGCAAAAGCAAGATGAGTAAGTGAGAGAAGGAGAACAGTCTGCTCTTTCTCTCGCAATACCGGTTTAGCAATCCAAGATGGTAGACCGCCCCGCTCGTTATTTCGACCCCGCTACAACATGTCTAGTCCCCTCCTATTCCTATGTCCATGTCTCGAATTACTCTCCCCCTGACAGAATACACTTGATCCAAAATTTCTTCCATTCTTGAAACCAGTTTTCCATGTCCCCTTTTGTCAATCTCTTTAGGAGCTTCCTCGTTTCTTGTTTTATGGTATAAACATTCCCAAAATGTTCACCCCTTATAATATTTTGCACTCTGGAGAACAGGTAGAAGTCGCAAGGTAATTCATCAGGTGATATAGAGAGGGTGGTTTCCGGGAGTGATCTTGTTTTTAGTTACAAACTCACGAGTAAGGGGCGCGGTGTGCGCGGGCGCATTGTTCTGATGCAGATGCTTCAAGACTTCAAAATATAATTTCGCATTAACAATTTGACCTTTCGGAATATATTCATGATGAAAAACTTCACGAATATAAAAAAAACAATGAGCATGGTCTTGATTTTTGAACGACTCTTGCGCGGTTTTTGGTGATCCACCCATTTGTAGGCAGCACTAAACTTCATGGCGGACTCCACATAAACAGTTTGTAGATTTTCCAAATTTCCTGAATGGTTTTCCAAGTTTTACGAGAAATTTGATGTTGAATCTTTGATAGATTAAAACGTCTAGCTCCATTCCGCCGACACGACCAAAAGTACGTTCACAAAAATATAGGCACCAAAAGCAGAGATCTCACTTAACCGTGACAAAACTTTTACTAAGGACACGTGTGGCTTCCGCCTAGATGTTGCATCACTGTAGAAACTTGCAGCGCTGCCACGTCGACAGAAAAAAAATTCAGTCCACGAAGTTTTTTCCACACCTCGTATAAAAAAAAATGAAAAAAATGTATACCGCAAGAGTCGCATACAAACCGTGTGCACTTTATTCCTATCCCTTTCTTGGCAAGTCCAGGTCTCGCTACCATAAAACACTGTAGGTGCAAGCACATGAATATATATTGCAATAATTGCTTTATTTGTCATATTTCGACTTCTAGTAATGGCTTCTACACTGCCAATAACCTTCTTACTCTCTTTTAAACATCTAGATATATCTCCATCTATCTTTCCATGATTAGTAAAATAAACTTCCAAGATGCACGTACATATCAACTTATTCTATCCTATCTTCGTCTAAGACGATGTTGCACACTTTTTTCTCATTACCTCTTTTAAACATAAGACTAAATAAGTACTAAATTTAACGGTTTTTCTTCATCCCCAGCCGAAATTACGTTTAATAATTAATGTTAATGAATAAAATGCATTGTCGGCTGCTAGCTCGTGCTCGGCTATGTCTATATCTATGCTTTTTCTTTCGTGGCCTGCATCAGCGCGCGCCCTCCTGGCCACCTTGCGTAGCGCCGAGCAATGTGTTTTGCTTTCACTGCTGCTCTCGGTCAGCTGAGCGGATGGATGGGATTCGGTCGCCCGCCCGACTTTTGCAAAGCCGAGTCGGAGCCGAGGTTTTGCTGGTCGGGGCGGGTTTCAAACACACATATAAAAAGTAATGAACCATAATCAACAAGGTCATTAAGTTACGCACAGTTCATGTCACAACACCAGCACCGCATGTAGTGAGCATGATCCGGTTGGATTGGGTTGGATCATGGTAATGCGCGTTCCTACCATGATATGTTGGATCATGGTTGCTACGTCAGCGAGCCACAATAATCTCGCAGCCAGTCAGAGAGCGCTTTAACTCTAGCAGGCCACAATAGCCACTGTTTCCGGACAGAAATGCGGCCGGGAAGACGCACTTTCGGCTAGGGGACGAAGAAAACTTTCTTACCTACTCCCTAACTTTTTTCTATAATCCGTCTCAAACTAAATATTTGATCCGCACATGATCTGGCATAAATCACATTGGACTTCCCAGATCTTTTCTTCCGTTACTTCCATGACCTTGCGTAAAGTATTTTACCAAATATTTGGCACACATTCATAAACTCTTTCAGCCGCACAAACGAATATTCATCACCCTTCTTAAGAATTTATATCGTAAATAATCATCCGCACCAGCATTACCATTCTTCCAATTCTTAATTACAAACCTAATTCTACGAAAATTTACTCAACTGTTTTTAATTGTGTATGCAGCTTGTACCTTGATAGTCAGGTTGAGGCTCATTAAGCCAAGCTTGATAACGTAGTTGTGTGTTCAAATTTGTATTGTATCCAAATGCTCCTTGGCCGCCTTGGTTGGGTGCGCCTTGTCCCCAAGGATCCTAAAATTAATCTTTGATTAACACCGAAAAAAAAATTTCGATTTGTATTACCCATTTGAATAATTTGTACATCTGTTATACCTTTCTAAACAACTTCCCCACCCGCTGTCGCAGGTAAGGAACCCTTGCCCAAATACAAATTTTTCCCAACCCTCATAATAATACAAGATCTGTCCGAAAAATATCCGATCTTGTGCTGTAACTTTGTACCCAGTTGCGCTATTGTCAAAAACAGGTATTTAATATTCAAGGGGATTTCTGTGAGGCCCCCTACTAAGTGACACGAACCTGAGAATCTCTAGTCAACTAGTGCAGCGTTTCCCAAACTTTTTTCGCACTTTTTAGGGACCGCCACCCTACAATTTTTTCACAATACTGGAACCCAAGGGGGATACTTGACTGCCGGTCATGCGAGCGGTTGCACGCTTCGCGCGACCTTTCCATTGTGAGGATTAGAGCCAGTTGAGAAAAATTAAACTTTGGTGAAATGTTAATGAATTAAACTTTAAATATCTAAATCAATTTCCTGATATAATTTTAAGAAAATGAAAAAAAAGTTGATCAAAATCGGTTAATATCTTCAATGCCAGTTGAGAGTTCTTGTAATTTTGCATGCACTTAAAGATTTACTTTATTACTGGAAATATTAACCGATTTTCATAAACTTTTTTTTCATTTTCTTGAAATTATATCGGGAAATTGTTTCAGCTGATTAAAATTTAATTAAGCCATGTCTTTATAATTTTAGTTATTGGAATAGGCCTTAATCTTACGACAATGTAAGGGTCATCATAGCAGGTACACGAAAGTAGCCGGCCCGGGTGGCATCCCCCTACGGCGGCTGCCCGGCCCGGGGTGGTTTCCTCCGACCGCGGTCGGGGACATGACCGTCGGCAGTAGTTTGGGAATCGCTGGATTAGTGTACGCAGTTGCGCAAACATCTAACCACGTAGGCGTCGCATTTCAGGATGACGGTACGCACCGAGCAAAGAATGTGCATTAAATTTTGCCTAAAACTGGGCCATTCATGTTCAGAAACCATCGTTATGATTCGGAAAGTGTATGGTGATGAGTCTATGAGTGATGCACAAATTAAAGAGTGGTTTTGGCGATTTGAAAGTGGTCTACTTCATTGGAAAGTGACCCATGATCTGGCAGACCCGTGAAGGCTAATACATCTGAAAATGTGGAACTAGTGTGAGTGTTAATTAAAGAAAATCGTCATTTAACAGTGAGAGAGATAGAGGAAGATCTCGGGATTCCAAAAATTATTGTTTCAGAAATTTGGAGCTGCTGACGGAAGGCCAAAAGAATTATCGAGTGGAAGTCGCCCAGGACAATTTGAAATCAATCAGAAACAACCCAGAAATGTTAAAAGAAGAGTCATTACTGCAGGAGATGAGCCATGGGTTTATGGCTATGACTCTGAGAAAAGGCCCAATATTCGTAGTGGAAGACACCAGGATCCCCGAGAG
This sequence comes from Andricus curvator, assembly GCA_932195095.1. Taxonomy (NCBI): domain Eukaryota; kingdom Metazoa; phylum Arthropoda; class Insecta; order Hymenoptera; family Cynipidae; genus Andricus; species Andricus curvator. Next base: position 64,014 of record CAKNYM010047483.1, on the reverse strand, counting down.
TGAAGAAAGCGCTCCAGAGTCGGAGCAACATCACGGCAATGCTCACTGTTTTCTTCGACCAGGAAGTTGTTATGAACCATTAATACGCTCCAAAAAGTCAGACGGTAAACAAAGAGTATTACCAAGAAGTTCTGAATCGCTTACATGACACAATAAGAAAGAAAAGTCCTGACTGGTGAAAAGTGGCGAGTAGATCCTTCACCACGACAACGCACCTGCCCATTAAGTGCAGCTCATTCAGCAATTTCTGGTAAAACACAGCCCTACACTACTTCTACACTTCTGTGCCGACCTGGCTCCTCCTCGTAATTTCTGGATGTTTCCCAAATTGATGTATCCTTTAATAGGAATAAGGTTTCAGAACGTAGAGAGAAAAAAACAGAATGCGAAAAAGCAGATGTTAACTATTCTGAAAGGTGACTATAAGGAGTGCTTCCGGAAGTTAGAGGATCGCTGAAAAAATGTTGTGGCTTCCAAAGGAGAGTTTGCAGTTTGAAGTGTTCAGCTTGCTTGCAAGTCTAAACATTCTCCTGTAATTAAATAACTAAGAATGAACACTAAACTAGCCGAATAGCGAATACAGCTCATTGCTGAAATATTGATAGTAATTAATAAGAAACACCGGAATATTAAATACTATATAACTATTATTATTAGACTGGGTGCAATATTAAATTAAAATTTCAACAATAAATGAAGTACTGGGAATAATATAATAATAAATATGACACTTATGAATTTACGCCTTACATTATCCTAATTTTTCTCTATAAGTAGTAACATAATTTCTGTTTAGCCTTTAAAACCCTCCCTTTATCAAATTCTGGCGTCGCCACTGTCATTCATAGACTTACCATTCCCAGCTTTCCACTGACTATTCTTTTCGCATGTTCCACCTGTTCCATATTTCCACGAACAATGATCTTATTTTTGTTATTCTGGTTCCTTCCGTAAAACTGACAGTGTGCACCCGTATGCATATTGACTTTTTTGATAGTCTCACCCCCTTTTCCAAAGATGAGTCCACATTTGGTTGAAGGTACTGTAAAGGCTGTTTTAACCTTATTTTCCATAGGATAACCTTGACCCTGGCGTCTGTTCCAACCACCTCCACATCCACATTCATTCAGTAACCTGCCGCCACCGAAACCATTTCCTCGAGGACCATTTCTTCCACCACCCATATTGTTGCTCCTACCACCTCCAATCTGTACACAATAAAAAGCAAACAAAATTTCGTACAATCTTAATAATAAATACAAGCTAAAGTGATAAATGAAGACTAATGTGTAGGATTACAAGAGGTTTTAAAAAAAGTATCTTTGTTAATTGATACTAGTTTCAGAGCCTAAGAATAATAAGTGAAAATCTACAAAAAGAATTAAAATTTGTAAAGAAGCTTTGGTTCATAATTTTTCTAAGTAAAGCTAAGATATATTATTACCAGAGTATTGATTTGCGAAAGCAGTAAGATCATTTTTTCGTCGTTTTTGAGAAAATTTTGAATCATTTGCCACAGGCCATATAGCATTTGGCAAAAAACACTTCCAATCGGCAGATAGCTCAGGCAGTAGTCCTTCGGCTTTCCAGCCGGCAGGATGCGTGTTTGATTCCCGCTACCTGCCTTTTTTTATTTAATTCTTATTTATTAAATTGTATATAAATATAATCTCTTTCAATAATCCTGAACAATTATGCAAATAATAATAATTTCATGCCTTGTCACGGAAGAACGGAGCTTTTCAAACTTTATCGTTCATATTTGTAATTTTATATATAATTCGTAAAAATTATCAAAAAATTAATAATATTCATGAAAAATACAATTGTTTGCGAAAAACGTGATAAAGTTAAAAAAGCCAGTTTTTCTATGCAAAAGGCAAAAATTATAATTTTCATTAGTTTTTAATACAATGGAAGGCATCTATATTTATAAACGTTTATATACATAAAAATAAATTTAATAAAGTACAGGCAGCAAGAATCTAACAAGCAACCTTCCGGTTACCGTCCGATTGGAAGTGTTTTTCGCAAAACGCTATTATATGCATGGTGAGCCTCAACCAACTTCAACCTAAACTTCTTACTCAACGCAAATTATTTGCAGGATTTAATGTTTAAAAAAAAATGTTCGAGCCCTTTTTTAAAAACTCAAATTTGGATTTTTCGAGATATTTTTTTTTGTGATAAAAAATTTTAATTTTATGTAGGCTTTTACACATAAAATATGTAGTAACAAAGTTTCTATAAACTTTTGTGTCAAACGAAAACTAGGACTTATATAGAGATTTTTGCAGCCCTATTTGCGCTACAAAAACCTCTATATAGAAGACCCAGTTTTCGTTTGACACAAAAGTTTATAAGAACTTTTTCACTAAATATTTTATATATAAAACCGTACATAGAATGAAAAATTTTTATTACAAAAAAAAGCATCTCGAAAAATCAAAATTTGAATTTTCGAAAAAAGGGCTCGATCGACTTGTTCCCTTCTTGGCTCAAAATATCTGGGCAATATCAGATAACTGAATCCTGCAGAGAATTTTTGTTGAGTAAGAATTTTCAATAACCTTAGGGACGAAAAACCTCTATTTGCACTACAAAAACCTCTATATAAGTCCCAGTTTTCGTTTGACACAAAAGTTTATGGGAACTTTTTTTACTACGTATTTTATGTATTGAAGCGTACATATAATTAAAATTTTGTATTACAAAAAAAAATCTTAAAAAATCAAAATTTGAATTTTCAAAAAAAGGGCTCGATCAATTTTTTTTTTCATTTTTCACTTAAGATATTCGGGTAACATCAGAGAATTAAATCCTGCAAAGACCTGGCGTTGAGTAAGAAGTTTAGGTTGAAGATGATTGAGGCTCATCGTGTATGGCCTGTGGTGAATATTTCAAAACCGATTTTCTACAAAACAGCGAAAACGCGCATATAACTGCTTTGGCAAATTAATGGTCAAGTAATGAGCTTTCATTTAAAAAATTAAGAACCAAAAATAAATTCACAATTAGCGTCCTCCCCTTGTGAGTACTCGAACAGTTCCCAGTTCTTAAAATATGTTTGATGAAAAATGACAATTTTTCTAAATTTTTTAACCCAAATTTGTGTTCAGTAGTCCAAAAACCTTAATACACTGGAAATCATATTTAAGTACGGTTTCGGGCATGGTCCTAAATGGCCTTCACTTAAAGTAAATACAACATTCGTTCGCTCCCAGCGTAAACAGGCAGGGCCCCGATAACGGTTTCTGTTGGATTTGTAGGTATTACGTAATCTGATGCAACTAACGGGCTGATTGCAGCCCTCTGTTGTTTGTCACGCTTGACTGAACGGCATCAGTTCTCGGAACGACGTAAATGGGAGATACTTAAATGGGATTCCCAGTGTACAAAGAAATAATTAGAACCTGAAAGCAATGAAACTGAACCTTGAGAATGAAGAGGAAAAAAAAGATAACAAAATTTAGGGAAAAATTATTATTAATTGAGTTAATTCCAAATGCCTCATCAACTTTTTATTTTTAGTTATTATTTTGTTGACCGTGAATTGCCAAAGTATTAGAAGAGTACAAAATATAAATCTGATATAATAAAATTGAATTTTTCAAGTTTGGATTATTGAGGAAAAATAAAAATTGAGTGAAACTGAATTCTTTCGAGCAGGATGATTTCGAAATATTGCGAGATTATTATTGTGAGAAACAATTTTGTTCCAGGGTGAGCGTTAATGTAGACGATTGTTCTCATAATGAAATGTTGGTTTACCATTATACTAGCAATTAGTTCCTGAACCCGCTTGTGAGCCTGTGCTGGAGATTTTCCTGGTAGGAGACAGTTTCTATATCGAGAACTGTCTTTCCTTCTATGTTCAAATTGATCTCTGGCCCCAATTTCGATTTGAATATTATTTATCATGTCACTTCCTATTAGTTCCTGAATCTGCTGAAGAGCCTGTTTCACTGCTTGAGGTTTTCCCGATAGGAGACATTTCCTAAACCCAGGACCGTCTTTCCTTCCATCTTCAAAATAAACTCTGGCTCCAGTTTCAGATTGAATCTTCTTTATCATGTCGCCTCCTTTTCCCATGACTAGTCCGACTGCACATCGTTGCACAAGTACCTAATTTAAATTACGATATAAATAATTTAAAGCTATGATTTATTAGGTTCTAGACTAATAAAAATACCAATTTAAATTCATCTGTATCTGAAAGATACATTTCTCCTCCTCCGCTTCCTGTTTCACCACCAACCCTTGGTCCTCTTTGAAACGTCTGAATTTCCTTTTTTGCTATCAGTTCATAGACCAAGTTCTTGGCGTATTCCACTTTTTGAGGATCGCCCATAATTCTTAAACAAATTAGGTAAACATTGTATTAAGAAAATTGGTGCAAAAACTATGTTTCACTTTTTTAATTTATAAGAGAAAATAGAGCTAATCAAGCTTCAGAAACAAATTCATAATCATTTTCTGGTCTTTTTCGAGTTCTCAAACATTTTCCCGAATTTTTCTTGGTCTTAAAAATCTTGGCTTCTCGGTCCAGTGGTGACGCCACAGGCGTGACCACCAATAAAGTTCTTGATGTAAAACTAATCATAGGTGACAGTACCGAACCGAGTACTAGACCCTCTGTCGATGGCACACGAAATTCAATATCGTGCTTTTGCTATGCCCTTGCATATAATTAAATAAGAATGAAGTTTAAACACAAGTTTAGTTCTTATCCCGTGAGGTCAAATTCATAGCAGTCATAGGGGAGCGTGAAAGCGAGTGAGACGCTAGTAGATGACGCATAAGAGCGAATATGATTACTATGAATTTGCCCTTATTGTATACGAAGGTATTTTATACTTACGTAGTTTAAATTATGCATAAAGTGGCAAACGTGGTGAACTATGGTGAAACCTATCCTTACTTTGCAATTGGACGGAAAAAAATTATATGCCAAAAATAAATTTTTACTTGAAACGAATAAATTGCTTCCAGAAATGAATAATAAGAGAAAAAATTAACAAACACCAACTATTATCACGTTTGCAATGAGAGAAAACGTAATTGAATTATGAACTATCCCACTTCCATCGGTACAACATTCTCGTCTGCATTTTTCATTAGCTTAGGTTCCTTTGGGGTCATCAGTAGTTTCAAAACATCAGGATGCCAGCTGCCCTCTTTTTGTTTTGGAAGTACCCGCTTCCCCGTAACAATAAGATCAGACGAAATGAGAAATGCTTTGAGTGGAAGTTGATGTTACTGCATTGCAAAAACCTTTCCATCTATCATTGTAAATAATAGATGATGAATTACGCCAACTTTTTTCCACTAACATCGGACAGAGAAGGACGCAGATCTTTAATTTGCTTGTCAATCCTTTCTTTTAATTTCAGAGCTTCTCCTATAGTTTCTTTTATAAAGTAAAAACCAATAGGTCTACAATAACGCTTAAAAGATGGCCGTGGATTCTTCCAGAGTATTACTTTGCCATCGAAAGTCGGATTACCTGACATTAATTGTAATGGTACACAAGATGTCAGGAACGTACTTTTATCAGAAAAAGTATGATCGCCCGATTCAAGTTCAAAATTCTGTTTGTTTCTTGTATTTTCAATGAATTCTTTGTCGCTTCCATAAAATTAATGTGAAGTTTTTATATGGGTTATTCTCCACACAGAGGGCAATTTTGTAAAAAAGTTGTTTTAATGGTTTTAATGTTAAGAAGACAAGAACTCATGAAAGTAGTCAGGCTGCAAATTTATTTGAAAGGCTTGTGGAGCCTTTTGACGTCGCACCCATTTGCCGTATTTCTTTTCACTAGAATCATTCCTAAATAAAGTAAAAGAATTCAATTGAATTTTCACAAATGAGGTATAGTATAATATAAAATATATACTAAATACAAAAAAAAGGAAAAAATGTTTTAAAAGAATTTATTAGATAAAGAAGATTTTAACTAATTTTTTAAAACTAAAATGAATCAATTTTTGATTATAGTTTGAAGACAAAACTTTATTTTTTTTTAATTATCTCAAAAAAAAAGGATTTTTCACTATTAGTGTATTTGGACATTATTTTTCATTTTTTAAAAGCTATTTAATTGACATAAAAAATGTATTCAAAAATTTGGTATCGTTTTTATTATTTAATTTAATATATTTTCAAAAATAAAAAATAATATCCAAATACACATATGGTGAAAAATCATTTTTGTCCAATTTATAAAAAAAATTATGTTTCGTTCCATGCAATTGGTATTATTGCTTCGCCCTCGGCGTGCAGACATTTTTCCAGCTGACGTCACAACATTAAATACCTAATTGGTTTTGCAATTAAATTTTTTTATTTTTTGCATTTCTAAATAAAAAAATTGTCTTGTTTGTTTATGTATACTCTTTTATAGCCAAAACAAAATTATTTATTCGAAAAACATTACTTTCATTAACTTCCTGCAAAATTTTTTTCGGAAGGGTTGAATTTCTCATCACCCAGCCCTAACACACCAAAAGTAAGGTCACGTCGGTGGATGTTACGTCGATGGAAAACAACACAAAATGTGTTCTCAAATTTTTAAAGCAAAATGTATTGAAAAGTCATTTGGCAAATCATTTTCTGTCGCTCTAATTCAAATTGTTATCCTTTAATCAGTAACTTTTGTTGAGAAATATATAAGTGATTGTGAGTTACGTCGATGGATACTAATGAAAATACGAAAAGTTTTCTTGGACTTTTTTTCATTTGCGAAGAAAGTTCTTAATGTTTACATTCAAAACTTAGAGGATGAGTAGTGAGATATTTTTTCTTTAATCCGACGTCCAAGCAGGACCCACAAAGGTATTTCCAGTTTTCAAATGACGATTCAAAATTCAAAAATATTTTCGAAGACACTCATATTTACGTGCGTATGTAGTGTATTTTACATTAAAACAAAAATATTAATAGTAAAAATTGTAGTTTTGTAGTCTAACTTTAAGATTCTTAAGCATAACTTTTCAAGTGGTTCATTATTTATTTCCTACGTGACACCCAAATTTGCCTCATGCATGCGTGAACATCTAATCAACTGATTTTTCGGGTTCATATTTTTTACTCTGGCTTACAATAATATAACCTAATTTTTACTATGGAATTTGTTAAGAGGTACTACAATAAAGATATTCAACAAGCTTTACAATAATACAACCAGTAGTTTTAATAATATAATCCAAGGACACCAAAGTGCCCTGTCTGTGGAGAATTACCCATATGCGTATGCCATTGTAACAATTTACATTGAAGTTTGAAGTTCCATATTTATTTTCAGCTGAAAAAATCATTTTTGTGAATTATCAAATTTTATCTTCATGAACATTTTGTTTAAACACTATTTTTTAACTTTTATTTTTTATGACTAAATACAAATTTTTGAATTATTTTCTTGTTTAAAATATTTGTGGAAAATACATATTATGGCTCGTCAAATTTTCAAAATATTTATTATTCAAGTTGAGACATGTATTGTATAAATTAATATAAAATTAAATGTGCCGAAAACAACATATGTTATAAAGTGATTCGAAATACAATTGAAGCGCCAAGATACACAATTATGTATAAACTTTTTTGCCAGGACTTTCCGGGAGTTTTTTCAATTACTTCAAACATGACAGCATTCACGAGCAAAAAGGATTTGGAGTTCGATTTGTGGTATCGTCTTTGTAGCTCAGAGTAGGGACTAACACTTATTTTCCAAACTTTTGATAGCATACTTTAATCTGCTTTTACGATGTTCTGTAAAGAATATGACGCTTTTTACAGACTACCTTATTTCTCGTCCGCCTGATGCATTTCAAAAGTCCCTACTTTGTGCGTTCTTTTCGTCGTTATAAACCACTTTAAAGATTAAATTATTATCAAACTCTTCTTCCTTGGGATCCCTAGAATGTATTTATAATAGGTAATTAACATTTTCTTATGGTTTCAAAAAGACTTTTGGTAAATGTTTTTTGTTCCGACTACTGTGTATCGCTAAGTTTTCTTTTCTGATTATCGTCTCGCGTCGATAGACGATCTAGGCTCGGTGATGCCACCGACGATCAGTTCTGCATCATGAACCTCATAAAGATAATGCTCTAAACTCTCATCTAATATGCCTTTTGTTCTCATTGATCATAAACATAGCTCTTACTCTAATATAAACAAACCTCAACGGCTTTTCTTGTTCCTGACAAGGACCTTCCTGAATTACGATCATGTTAGCGCCAGACTTCTCTTGAAGACGATTTATTGTCTTTGCCCCTCTGCCAATGATGTGACCAACCATGGGTCCCGGGATCATGATTTCAACGAATCCAGGTTGGCCCATTATCGAGGCCGGTGATGAGTTCGGAGGATATCTATCACCTACATTTCCACCCCCGCTTCCGGGACCACGGCCACCTCCACCTTCAATACTCAATTTAATTTCTTCAGGTCCAACTCCGAGTTCTTCGGTTCTTCTCCGTTGATTAAAAAACGATTGTACATGATTCTTTGCTCGACTGAAACAAACGTGCATAAGACTCGCCATAGAATAAGAGATATACGATTTTGGGACAGACTAGCTCATAAACAAATGCTTTTTTTATACGTACGTAAGAAATGCCACTTTGAAAGTCTGTTTTGCAAGCGTAAAATGACAAATTCCCCACGAAACCATTATTGAAGTGTGTTAAAACTTCATTTCATAGCTGTTCTCTGATTATTTTTTCACGCAAAAAATATATTTCTTCACGCTAATTATCGCTGCTACCATTTCTTTGTATTATAAAGAAACAATAGAGAATTGGGGAACCCCGATTCTCTATTATTTGTAATAACTACATAACCTATATAACAGTAGATCCTTTGCGGATGCAATCGTCTAGTTCAAGAAAAAGAATGGCTAGCACATTGAGTGAAAAAAACGTGATTAAACCTGATAGTGACCCTGACAATGAAGGTAATTTTTGTGTTATTGACTGAATTAATCTTTTTATTCTTGTTAAATTCTTTCTTATGTCGGGGGGCTTTGCCCACCGAACACCCGTCCCTCGCTCTACCACTCCTTGTTACGCACATCTAAAAAGAAATAGTATGAGCAACTAGTGCAGGGCCACTAATTGCCCACTCGTGCGCCCAACTCCCAAACCAGCATTCGTGGGCAATCGGCGACTTCCCGCGCTCGTTGCTCAATACACTATTTCAATTTAACTTTAGCACCTGATAAAAATACATGGCTATATACCCAGATGAAAATATGAACGTGGATTTCCACGTAAAATCCACATGGAAAATTGAAACTTTCCGAAAAGCCATTCTGTCAGACTTTTACAATACTTTTTGTAACGGCTATTAAACAGATTTTCTACCACAATAAATGCGAAAGTATCAATTTGATATTTGCCACAGATTGATCCAATAATGTAACAGTATTTTGTTTCCTTATATTGATACGCATTTTCGTATCAATAGAATACCGCTGCAGCAAGAACGACATCTTCAGATTTACTGTGCCGTGTAGATCGTAATCGATAGGATAAATAATTGTAAAAGATTAGTTACTTGACATTCTCTTGTGAATCTACACGCGTGCAAATTCGCTCTGATAGCCCACCGCTTTCTGGCGTCATTTGTATTGTACAGTCCGTTTCACTTTGCAACCTTGTTATTTGTATTTCGCTTCTTCCAATTACTGTAAACACAAGACATTTCATCAATTTTTTTATTATCAGGGGCTGCTTAATTCTAGATAAGCTTGGGTTTCAGGATTAAAAGGAATGAAATAATCTACAAAGGTGGGAGAAAGATCCAATTAGTAAAAAGGAAAATATTTTGAAATTGTTTCTGTTAGAAATCTTCCATGAATTATTCCAAAAACTTGCTGATTAAAAAAAAAAGTTTGTGGGAGGAGAGTATTTAATCCAAGAATTATTTAAATAAATAAGATTTCTGATAAGATTTTCTAAGATGTATAAAAAAAATGAAAAACGTCGCCAGTTGATAATACTGATTTTTGTAGGACAAGAGAATTTTGAAGTATAGTACCGTCCAGGAGTATGAGGAAATCTACAAAAAAACTAGTAATAACACGCCCTTACTTTTTACAGAATATCTCAAGACCTTCCGAAGTATGCAGCCTTATCCTTGCATGCAGGGTTCTACAAGGATGGACAAACCCTTTCCCTAGCTGCTCGTGGGAACAACAATGACACCACCAAACCACCAAAAAGTTGTAGATGCGGTTCAAAACGGTCGAACGCGCAGAGCATTCGACAATAAGTCGGCAAACAGTGCCGATCACCGTACACGGACAAAAAAATACCGCATCTGTCGCTGTCGAAACAGTAGTCATCACTGTTCGGACAGCATTCACAGTTTGCTTCTCAATTTAGTCGTAAGAAACAGCTAAGGTTGCTATGCGGACAGTAAAGATTCGGGTTTGCACAGTAATCCGTACGGTCTCAGACAGCGATTGACGAACCGTAAGCATTACTGTGCCGACAGCGATCATTGCGTTGTAGAACCGTGTTTATCGCTGTTACGACAGATCGCTTTACTATTGTGAACCGCAATTATTGCATCGACGTCTTTTATTCTACGCTGTTAAGAACCGTAAATGAAATGGTTCCAATTATCTGACATTGAGTTATAGATTTTATAACTTTTGTACTAGCTAACCAACTTTTTATGAATTTTTCATTATGATTTTGCTAGTAATACACTTTTGTGCCAAAAAATTTGCGGAATGAATTTTTTCTTGAAAGTTACTCCAGAACATTTTCAATTGAACGTAGCAGTGGAAATTATTAGAATTTTCCTCACCTTCATCTATTCTGATTTTATTTTGTGCCTTTATACCTGCATAATAATTGTTGTATTATGAAAATTATCAATATTAATGACAAATTTCTTTCAAGTAATGAAAATATGTATTTCAGAAAATTTGCACTAAAAGTAAATGATTACATCTCAAAATCATACGACAAAGTACATTTACTATGTCGTAAAATTTCAAAATTACGCGTAGAACCCAGCTGAAAAAATCGACGTAGTAATTCCTCGTGGTATTTTGGTAGGAAATTACTACATGACAATTCCACGTGGTAATTTTACGTGGAATCACCGAGTGGTAATTTCTGGAAAAATTTTACAAGTCCAAAAATTAAAAAAATACGTTTGTTCAAAAAAACTGGTTTGCACTTTTCTGATTTGACAATTTTTAAAATAAATTATCAAGTGAGAATACCACGTAAAATCACCACGTGCCAATTTCACGTCGACGTCCATGTACTACGTGAAATTACCACGTAGATTTTTTAACTGGACAAACTACAATCTTCAAATATCGGGTCGAAGGTGTAAGCATCATTGGTGAGAGGAACACCTCAATTATGAACTGTTTTCACTTGTTTTCCACCGATTTCATCGAAATAAATATGAGAACGATGCACGCTGGAAAAACGATAAAAAAGACTGCCTTGTCAACGGTAATGCGATCTGTCGTAACAGCGATCACCGCAGTTCTAGACCGTAATAATCGCTGTCCGTACAGTAATGTTTACGGTTTCTCGATCGCTGTCGGAGACCGTACGGATTACTGTGCAAATCTGAATCTTTAATGTTCGTATAGCAACCTTAGCTGTATGTTACACTTTTTCATTCACGAAGTACCTACCGCGGTGCGGACAGCGAGCGGAAACACGACGACGAGCCGGCGAGACGCTCACATACGAGCCGCTACACTGTGTGGAAGATTTTTTTCACGAAAAGTTCAAGGAAGACACTTTAAGATAACTAGAATTTGTGCTTTGAATTTGAGCTTTTTTACGCACCAATGATAAAAAATCTGTACAATTTATAAGTATATGTAAGCAATTAAATCTGTATAAGAATATAGTATAGTAGCGAGAAAGAAATTGGCCTTACCGTTAACTACCTTAGTGGAAAAGTAAAATATAGGCAATTGTTAAAAACAAGATATAAGTAATCGAGAACTATGTTGTTAAACGCGCCTACCTTACTACCCAGATTATACATAATACTGTAATTAGTGTAGACTGTTGGGTTATCTCAAACAAATATGGAATATCCCGTTTTGTTCTTAAAAGTGAGATATGCTGCGAGAAGTGAGATCATGATTGTTTTAAATAGCTTTTTTATATATGTGTTTTCATACTCCTGGAGGATACTGTCAGTATTCAAAAATTCATTCGATAATTTTCAAGTCAAATTTTCTTTGATTATTCTCCCTTTCAGGACTGTCTTTATTAATAATATTATTTAGCTTGAGACACACCACAGAAACAGGTTGAGTAAACAAAAAAGTTTTTTGTGCATTTGTTGATATGGAAAAAGCCTTCGACAAAGTGGATAGAATTAAACTTTTCGGAAAGAATATAGAGTTAATGGTTAGCTCCTAAGAGCAATAAAAGCAATATATGAAGGTAGTAAAGTAGTAAGCTTAGACAAATTTCTAAGAATTTTTTAATCGATTTTTTATTCCAGTCAATGCAATAAAGGGTGAAGTCACTTGGGAAATGTATTTAAACTTCATTAAAGTAAAACGCGTGTCATTGGAGCTGTGCCAGCAATTTGAAAAAAAAATTTTCGTTTCTTCTACTCGAAATTTTTTGTTGGGACCGTCCCCAATACTAGACTTCAATGCTACTGGGACTTGGGAAATTTATTTTAATTCCATTAAAATAAAACGTGCATTAGTGGTCTAGTGTCAGAAATTTGACAATCCATTTTCGTTTCCATGACTGGAAACAATTTTTTGGGACCAACCACGATACTAGATTTCGATGTTACTGGGTTTCGGGAAATCTATTAATTTTCCGTTACAGTAAAACGTGTGTAAGTGGCCCAGTGCCAGCAATTTGAAAAAAAAATATTTTAATTTCTGAGACTCAGAACAATTTTTTGATACCAACCCCGATACTAGACTCAATTCACAATGGCAACCCGTTGTTTCTAAATCTACGGATTAGTTGCGAGTTTCCTCCTCTGTGGGATGCGTGAACTCGATTACTCCTTATGGGGTAACTACTCCAGTGGGGAATTAAATTTCCCTGCCCAAGGAGCAGATAAGTTCAGACCTGAACGTGGTGAGCAGGCCTAAGAACTCCTGCAGGTAGCGACGACCTGGAAGCCGCGGCGATGAAGACCCTTAATGGGTAGGAGTTCGTGGTTAATAAGGTGGAAGTATCAGCGTGAATTCGTCTAAGCAGCGAATATCAGGTGGCTCTCGACTCCCAAAACAGCACCCTAAGCTGAGACGTTAACTACCGTGTCTAAGACTGAATGTTACCAGGGTATGGTGACGCATACGGTGTCCTGGGATACCGGGCAAACTCCCAGTGTCCTCCGCTCTGCGGAGACGGACTCTTTTGATCCCTAGCTGCTCATGGGAACAGAATGAATCACGAAAATCAAACGACCAACAAACGAACACATGGAGGGGAGTCTACAATGACACCCTCCATGAATACTTCTTCTCTCGAGAAGCTGGAAACAAATGAAGACGTTAAATCACCTTCGAATCGATAAGGGACATGTACGGTTCCTGGCACCTTGGGCGGTACGGCTGGAATGAGACATTAATTAGTCACATAAACGAGGCTGAAGCCACTGAGGATGCTGGGACCAAAAAAGGCCCTAAGAAAAAAAATACAGCAGTGCTGCCAGAAGAAGGTATCATCGCCAGCAACATTTGTTTCAAAGCAACAAAAACCCCTCAATCTGGGACCCCTAAAAGGACCCGGTCTAATGGCAGCCTTCCTACTCAGGACAGGGAGGTTAGGAGTAAGGTTGGAGATTCAAGTGAATCATACAGCCTTGCCCTTCAGAAGAGCCACCTGAAATCGACTATTGTACCTGAGGGTTTCCCGCAAGAAAAGCTAAACTTAGAAGAGGCAATGGCTATTGAGGCAGCCCTCGAGATTAGGATCGCCGGGGTAAAACCTGCGGACATTATCCCGAGGTTTGAGGACTGCCGTTTTAAAAACAACTTACCGTCATCCGCTCAGATGAGATGTCCTAGTCTAGGACATGGCTTATCGAGGTAATAAGCGGTTTGAAACCATGGGAAGGTGCAAGAATCAAACCTATTGATTCTAAGGACAGAACCCCACGTTAAAAGTGAAGGAGTGGACAATCATCGATGCCAAGAAAGACGCCAGAGTAACCCAGTTGGTCTTGAGTGCGGACCCTTCAGTGGTTAAAAGCATAGAGAATCCAGATGAAAATATTTTATAACTGAAAGAGCACGCGAGGATAGTGCAAGAGCAGCTGGCTTCGGAACAATCGATGGATGACGCTGATTTTTGAATGAACAGCGTGGAATTTTCCGATTTGAACTTTATTCAAAATAATCTTCACCACTGTAAATCTGCTTCGGCCATCTTAAGAAGACGTATTACAGTGGGGCATACAGCTTTTGCTCTAATTCAGGAGCCTTGGTGAGAGTCACTGGAAATTATTCCTAGCGGATGACTTATGAGGATGAATGTCTTGTTCGTATTAGAAAGCCAGACAAAGATGCTCCTTGGTACCTGATACTGGGAAACTTCAGAGAACTTTAAAGAAAACCCTCACACGTCAAATGAGGACATTGATTTTGCCAACAGGAGACACGACAGGAACGGCTAGCGAAATCCTCGAACACGTCCTGCAGGTGCACTTCCCTGGTTCCGAACGTGGGTACCAGTTGGAGGGGGCTATTACGCCAAACCCCTCTGACGGCCCAGAACATAGGGCCAATGGGAAAGATTGGAGGATGGCAAGCCGGACAGTGACACAATAAAAAATTACATGGGTCGTTCGGCGTTTCGACCCATTCAAAGCCGCTGAGGAAGACGGTATATTCCCGGCGTTGATTCAAGAAGGTTTGGATGTTCTGATGGGACCAATGTATAACATCTTTACGGCGTGCATAGGTATGGGATATACAGTTATGGCATGAGAGAAAGTCAAAGCGATCTTTATATCAAAGGCTGGGAGAGACTCCTACTTACTTAGTCGATTTTTAAATGAAGGAGGAACTCCTACCAGAGTAACCCCTTCATAATAATCAGTTTGCCTCACAGAAAGGCAAATTCACTATTGACGCACTTCATGCATTTACATCGCGCATTCAAAAGCAGGACGAACAGGGGATTTAGCGATAGCAGCGTTCCTCGACATAGCGGATGCCTTCAGTAACACCCCTACGGAATCTATATTCGATTCTTCTGAGGAACATGGTGTAGGTACCACTGTTAATAGGTGGTTACACTCTATGCCATGTGGCAGGATTGTCCAGTCTTCGCTGCACGGTTGCAATGTGAGAGCAAAGTAGAAAAGGGATGTCCGCAGGGAGTAGATTTATCTTGCACCATGAGGGCACACGTCATTCATGATTTCATTCGTAGGTTAAATTAATCAGGTTTTTATACTCAAGGATATGTAGATGATCTTGTTTTACTGGTGACAGTAAAACATGAGGGGAACTTTAGTCGAACTCATGCAAAATGCTCACAACATTGTTGAAGAGTGGTACAACGACGGTAGCCTATCTGTTAACCCAGATAAAACTAAATTATTAGTTTTTACGAGACGCAGGAAATTAGCTGACCTTGTGAACCCTAAATTCTATGGTAAAAAGGTTGACTTCCCCACATCAGCTAAGTATTTAGGAGTCATCTTTGACCCTAAACTAAAGCCTTTTGGGCTTGCAGAGGCGCAATTGCAAAAAACTGGGGACTCAAACCCAACGTAGTTTATTGGTTATATACGGTAGTCATTAGACCAATTATAACCTATGCCCCTCGTGAAAAGAAAGACCAACTTAAGATCACTTTAAGACCAGTTTCAAACCACGTTTGGTCTTTTTCTGTTCTTTTCCCTTCAGCCTCTACCTGCCTCATTTTGAGGGCATTGAAATAGACACCACTCTCTCTCTCTCTCTCTCTCTCTCTGAAATAAGGATAGCTGTCTGTATCAACAGATTAGCTACATCTAAAAGTCCTAAAGAACCTGGGCTGATTTATAAGAATTTATGAGATCTAGAGGCTTCAACCAGTTTCCGTTATATTTATGGAACTCTGTCCCTCCCTCCATGGTTATGGTCCTGACTCGTGATGAGCCTAATAATGATGGGATATTGGGGGTTCAAACTGCCGGGACAGGACTATACCTGCCTATACTGTGATCTTAAGTTGGTCTTTCTTTTCAAGAGGGGCCTCATTGATCTGGGTGCCAAGAACTTGTTTGGTTACTTCCAGGAAACAACTGGAGAGCCTACGGAGAGTCTTTTGTCTGTCAGTTACTGGATCAATGAGAACAACTACAACAGCGGCATTGGAGTCCACCTTAGGTATACTGCCACTGCACCTTCTAATAAGGCAGAGGGCTGAGGCGGAGGCAAACAGGCTTTTCCCAAGGAAAGGTCCCCGGCAAGAAGGTGCGAATTGAATTGAATAAATATGTGTACACCTATCGTAGAATTTCAACAGTTTTTAATGCGTAATCGATCGCATATTTGAAATATGCGTTTTAATACCTTTTACCGCGAAAGCATTGTGTCCCATTTCAATTCTATTTTATGTAATCAGAATTTCAGCGAAAAAGTGCATACATTTTAATTATGATTTGGACGATTAAAATTGAAGTCAACTTAATAATGTTTAATACCATGAGGCAAAATCGAATATTGAAGACGATTTAATTTTCTCCAGCGAGTCATGATTTGGAGCAAGCCAATGCCATAGAATTGCATCAGGTGAACTCGAAAGTTGAAGTCAATTGAATGCTATCTGCCAAGTAAAAGTTTCGAACAGATGAATAGTATTTAATTCCGTACACAAAATTCGGAAATTGAAGTCAATTTAATCACTTTTGTGCTAAGATCTTCTCTTAGATTCTGTTGACAAGGCTGACTGCGTGGGTTAACGTGGTAAACATTCTTCCAGAAAATCAGGCCGGTTTCAGGCCTGGGAGAAGTTGTATAGACCACATTTTCACCCTAAATTCTTTAATTCAGATTCATTTGTCTACACCAAAGCGACGAATCTTTGCTTTTTACATAGATTTCAAAAAGGATTTTGATTCAGTCAACCACTGTCATCTATGGCGTAAACTTCTAAGGATAGGCATCTCCACTAAACTTATACGAATTATAAAAAATCTGTATGATAACGCTAACATGTCCATTCGTACTTGCGAGGGTTTGACTTCGTTCGTCAAGGTAACTTGTGGGGTGCTTCAAGGAGAGATCCTTAGTCCTCTCCTTTTTGCACTTTTCATATATGATCTAGAAGAATACTTAAGAAACCACGGTATGCATGGAATTTCAATAGATCACTTATGTGACGTTATCCTGCTTGCTTATGCTGATGATATAGTCGTATTCGCTTACTCTCAGGCTGACTTACAAGCAAAAAGTAATCTTATCGCGCAATACAGTATGAGCAATTTTTTAACGGTCAATGAAGCAAAATCAAAAGTTATAGTATACCACGAAGGTAGGCCATGCGAATACAAATTCTTCTACGCACAGACTCAGCTGGAAGTAGTGAGCGAATTCGTCTATCTCGGTGTGAACACATCAGATTCAGGTCTTTTTTATAAAGAGTTCATAAAAAGAATGTCTGCTGCGAATATTGCTATGGGTGCTGTTTCAAGAATTTTATTTGCATCTAAATCTAATGCCTGGCAAACTAAGACTACCCTTTTTCGTAGCCTCACGCTTAGTGTTCTTTTTTACGCAATAGAAGTCTGGGGATTAAGGTACTTTGATTCAGTCGAGAAATTACAGTCCTCTTTCTTTAAGAAAATACTAGGCTTGCCATCATACACGCCGAATTTTGTCCTCCGCTTGGAGACAGGTAGATTACAGTTAGCTTTCGATATCTTTAAGTCAGCGTTAAGATGGTTGTCGAGGTTGCTGGGTATGCCTGATGATAGGTATCCTAAAAGATGTTTTCTTAAATTGAAGGCAATGTCCTTAAAATCTGATGGCAATCCGAAGTATAACTGGCTTCTCCAGCTCAAAAATATGTTCACTCTAAGTAATTCGGAGCAAATGTGGCTTGACATGGACTCTGTGTCTCTCGATGAAAACATGGATGTTTTTCTAATAACTTTTCTGACTATCTCTGGCGTTCCGATTATGAAAGATCCCTCCATTCACGTAGTCTCCAAGTCTTCCCATATCTTAAACTCTATCCGGACTTTCAATCATACCTGCATCTTAGATTACCTTTTTATATAATTTCTATTATTGCTCAACTCAGACTTCTAGGCTCTATCAGGGGTTATATACGTTTTGGAGAATATAAATTTACTTATGATCCTGCTAGACTCTGCCCCATATGTAACCTTTCTGTAACAGAGGATCTTTATCATTTACTAGCTGTTTGTCCTGCCTACTCAGACTCAAGAATATCAATCTTGGTCAGCCAGCAACCACGACAGTCAATAGTCAGTATTGGTTGAGTCTTTTAAACTCTAATTGTCCACGCGAGCTGCGCAAAATCGCATTGTACGTCCGTCAAATTCTACAAATTAGAACATTCATTCTGGAGACGTGATTGTTTTGATACTCTCAAACAAATTTCTCCTTTATACAATTTTTGTAATATACTTCATTCTATTCTGCTGTTCAATCTGGCCGCATATGTTTACTTTTTGTTTATATTTGTATCTTATATTGTTACTCATTTGTATCGACCTTAGGTCGAAAAACAAATTATTGAATAATAATAATAATAATAATAATAATAAATTAATCACTTTTGTAGAGTTATTATGTGGATAAAACCAATGATATTGAATCCTTTTAAAATTTGATGGCCCTTTAACGTGATCTTCCCGAAAAGGGAGGACTGGCATGATAAACAGAAAAGAAGCGAATTATTTACAACAGGAGGACTCGTCTGGTATACAGACGGCTCTAAGAATTCCCTTCGCTCTGGAGCTGGAGTACTTGGGATGAAACCTAGTGCGGGGATAACCATCGCCCTGGGCTAAATCGCTTACGGTATTTCACGCTAAAATCGTGGCTATTAAGACATGCCTGGAGGACATTCGTAAACGTGGGTTTGTTAATCACCACATTTACATATGCGCCGATAGTCAGACTGCTTTGAGAGCTCTCCAATAGGAAGAGTTTACATCCAGACTGGTCTGGAGTTGCCTGCAAGAGCTTCTCGTAGTCCG
This sequence comes from Andricus curvator, assembly GCA_932195095.1. NCBI lineage: Eukaryota > Metazoa > Arthropoda > Insecta > Hymenoptera > Cynipidae > Andricus > Andricus curvator. The sequence goes on along the minus strand of CAKNYM010047483.1, from coordinate 44,817 downwards.
GAAAAAACTGGCTCAACTTAATCTGGGTACCTGGACATAAGAATATTGAAGGTGACGAGAAAGAAGATATGCTTGCAAAAAGCGGGACTATAAATTCCCTCAACGGACTGGAACCAAACTGTAGAGCTTCGTATGCTTCGTCTAAGCATGCAATCGAAAAGTGGCTTACAGAAGTTTAAAGAAGCACCTGACTGACATCAATATCGGCAACGATCATCGATGTCGCAAGTGCGGCTTTCGTGAGGAGACAGCACGTCACATCCTCTGCGACTGTGATGTGCTTGTAAACCTCAGAGTGAAGCATTTTTGAAATCATTACTGTGAACCAGATGATTTTGTAGGTTACCTTAGATAATCTCAGTGCGATAGGACTTAGATGACCCTGCCCATGTGTACTAATAATAATTGAGAGTTTCTAGAAAATGCGTTCATAAAATGGCACTGATACTTACTCAAGTCGAGCATTTTATCTGGAACTCTGAGATCTTCGTTGTAAACACCACCCAAGCCAAGCGATGCAGCAGTTGATTGAGCAGCAGATCTAGACTTAACATTCGGATTATCCATATCAGCTCCTGGTCCTCTATGAAGACCAACCATAGGCTCTGCTACTAATGTTGGCATTTTTCTTGCTTCTGTTTCTACAAAAAGGAATAAAACAGGCGATGACTTTAATTCGAATACAAGTCGATCATATATTTTTTAATATCCATAGCACGAATTTAAATTATTACATGAGTACAGATTTTCATTAAAATAGTATATTTATCTAAATGATATAAAATAAATTAGGACAAGTGGCATATTTTCAATTATATACATAAACTGAGATTCAAAGATTGTAAGAAGATAAACAAATAAATACGAACCTATTATGTAATTACACCAATAATGCATAGAAATAACTCATATAAATAATCACTTGTCAAAACAAAAAAAATTTGAATCAGTATGGTATCAGTACTCAGTATAAAAATTAATACGTATATCAATACATGTTCTTATAATCAGCCCAGATAACAATACGTGCCGGCACGTGATCGGCCCGACGGGCTGGAGACCAGCGTGCCTGCTAAATGCACGCGACAGGCCGGTAGAGTCGGAATGCGACCGAAGGGCGGAAAACGATCCGGCAGATTAGACGCCCGTAGGTCTTGCAAACGGCGAGGAACGACGGGCCTGCGACTTGCAGAACCGCTGCAGGCTGATAGTGCGAGTAGATTCAGATCGAAAACGCGCATGCGCGTTTTGGATCAGCTGTTCTTGCCGTGTGTATTATCTCGTGTGGCGTTCACCCGTGATTTTTCCGTCGGATTTAGCGCGACGTGAGTCCTTTCGGATAAATAAAAGGATCGACGTTTTCTTTTTGCACAAAAAGGCGGACTGCTGTTTTTGGTTTGCCTTGCTTGCTGTGTGTTGAATAAAAAGTGGGTTAGTATATGCAACCTTGAAAAATTATAGATCGGGAATATAATAAAGTACCGAGGCCAACCTAACCACCCTTTCTAACGCGAAAACTCTCAATGTTAATAAAATAAAATATCTTCCTCCAAATAGCACGAAAGTTAATGAAATTCTGCGTATAATAAAGTCCAAGTTGAAAGAAAAATGTCAATATTATAAAAAGATATATCTTATTATAAAAATAACATTTTTAATTATTCTTTCAACTTGGACTTGTTATACGCAGAATTTCGTCATTACCTTTCGTGCTATTTGGAGGAAGAAATTTTTTTTTATTCGCAAAACAAAAGATTTTTTTAATGTTAATCTACTCGCACCCTAGAGGGAAACTCGCACACTCAGCCAGCATTTTACCGGACCGTCGGTAATGCAGTTCGCCGGACCGCGTCGCTCCCGCCTGTCGGGCTGGCATATAGACATCAATGGTGTGCACATTAAGGTGCATATCTGCCGGCACGTCGGTCCGATCGATCGGACCGCGGCGCGGGCCGGCAGATCGCTTGCATTCGGCGGGCATTTTGCTATCTGGGAGGACACATATGATATTTTTCAAACTATCGATATCAATTTTTAATTTACTCATGGCTTAAACATATTGTATAATATTTATGTGATCAATTAACATGTATGTACAGTTTGCACGAGTGTTACAAATTTTACCTGCTCTATCTTCCACAGGACATTTTAATTTTCCGTCTTGACTATTCTGACCACCACCGGGATTCATCTTCGCTGCAGTCTGTAACTAGTATTTAACAAGCGAATGTGAGGACATATATATTCGGACATGTTTTTAATTAAAATAGTAGGCTTGCTTTTTATACAAGCTTTTGTATTATTTCAAAATGATTTAGTACATTACAATTTCGTTGCTTCTTTTTGATTTGGTTAACTTTCAGTTTGGATGCTTTCATTTTTCTTTCTTTTAAGTTTGACTTAACATCAAATTTAAAATTAAGAAACTTTTATAATTTTACAATTAGGATCGGATTTAACATACATGCCTTCAAAATTGAAATTATTTCCAAAATTGAATTTAGACCTACCTAGGTATAAACGTTATAATATATAATTCATATATAGTGGACAAAACACTGATATTTTCCATTTGTTTCACACAGAAAAATGTATAAATCAAATGAAAACTATCATTGTCTTGTTCAATATATATAAACTATATGTAACTTTTTCACCTGGGTATTGTGAGTTCTTATTTTGTTTTTTAATCGAATTGTTTGTCAATTTTAATACTTAAAAATGTGTAATATTTTCTAATTTCGGTGGAAACAAAATTCGATTACTTTCAACATTGACGTTTTTCCAACTGTAAGGCTGGAAATATAAAATTTACAAAAATTCCGATGTATTCAGAATAGTACGTACTTTTAGATTTGCGTACATGAAAACCAAACAAAATTCAAAAATTTTGAAAATTGAAAGCGTTTAGCTTAAAGAACTATTACAACTGTCAAAATTAGGAGCATCCAAATTGAATATGAAGCCGTTATTTTCCAACTCCATGACTTATTTTTTCAGTATAACTGAAGAAAAAGTCTAGCATTAGACATTTTAAATACATGCTGTGCTTCAACAGCGCCGCTACCCAGATAACAATTGTGCGACGCAGATCACCCGCAGATTGTGATTGTCATGTTCTGCGTGCAATAACGCACTCATCTCGCCAGCATGGACTGTCGAGCACACATCTGCGAGCGCTATGAGTCGCATTTGGCCAACACACTCTGCATCACACAATACCGTGAGAATGTGACGCAGAGTCTGCAGTCACTATGAGGGTAGAATTCTTTCTAATAACATTTAATTTTCCTATAGTTATTACTTATAAAATTAAATTTTATTAGAAAGTTATATAAACCATTTTCAAAACAATATGGATTTTTTTTAATTTTGTGGATTTTTGGAAGTTTCGGAAATATGTATTAAAAAAATTTTGGGATTTTTTTTAAACTTTTGAAATGTTGAAAAATTGAAAACTTTAAGTTTCGTTCATTTTCCGGAAATGTACAAAAATATAAAGTATCCAAAAATTTTCTTTATTTCGAAAAATTTTCAAAATTACGATTTCTATCTTTGTTTTTCTTCTGGCAAAATTAATTTTTAAAATAGAACCAAATTTTTGTTATTTTTTAAGTGATATCGCGCATTTTCTTTGTCGGTACCGGTATTTATACACAACGTTGTTAAACAAATTATTTATCTCCTCCATGTTTCCAGGCCATCATGAATGTATTGAATATTATAAAAATAGATTAATGAAGTTCGTCAAATCAACATCAGTATTACAAAAAATTCATTAGTCTACTCAAATGAAGATTTCTTTGAAAATGATAGTTTTTTAAAATTCGCGGGAACCATTTCTCGAGGAATGCGCGCGCATGCTGGCAAATGTCATCGAGCTCGCAAGTGATTCGCGTTGTTTTCGCACTTATTTGCATCATTTGGTGCTGCGTGGTTAGATAACACGGATTAAAAGTCAAGGTAACTATTTTCCTTTGCTACATACAGGTCGCATGGCGTGAAAATCCAACGCAGCATACAAACGCCTGAAATCGTCCAATTTCTTAATAATTATAAAATCGGGTTATGTTTTGTGCCGTGATCTTTTTTCCAACTTCCATTACATCGAAAGATTTCACTATTTTCAAAAAATCTTGGAATTGCGGTTTTTTCCCTTGAAATCGTAATTCAAGACGTATGGTTCGCCCGCTACATGTGCACTCATGCGTGCACATGTACCGGCGAACCAACATGATATTCATGATATTCCTTTTTGTTCTCATTTTAACCCGTAGAGTCCATACTCCATCTACTGCGCATACATAAAGTCCACACTAGTGCGAATTGGAATTTCGCATTTTTTGTATATAAAAATATTTTTCATATATTTAAATAAAATGTTTATGAAATATATTACTTGCTTTTTATTTTACATTTATATAAGTTGCATGTATTTTAATATTTTATATTTGTCGCAGATATGCGTCGGATCTGCTAGCGATATGCGTAGCAGATTATGCATCAGATTCTGCTAGACATATGCCAGGCAATTGATGACGCATATGTCTCATCAGGTGAGAGCACAATCTGCGCGTCGATCCGCAAATCTGCGTGCACATACGCCATCAGTGTGCTAACAGAATGTTATCTGGGTAATAGCGGGACTACGCAGCAAAAGTACTAGCGTCGATAGCCGAGGGGCGCGAGCCGCGCGTTTATAGTAGGAACATGACCTAATGGTGAGTATTTGTAGATTTACTCGGATACTCGGGAATTCGGGTACCCGAAATCACGGATATTACGAGTACCCGGGTATTGACAGTAAACTCGGGTACCTAGATAATCGAGCATTATCCGGGAAATTTTTCTGAATTTTAAAGATTTCTCATTCCTGTAAATAATAAAAGTCGACGTCTGATTAAGAAAGGAAAAAAATACATGCACGTTAGTTTCATATCCCTTATTTGAGGATCAAACAAAATCACGAAAATATTGCACATATTTCGCAAATATTCCAAATCGACGAGATCCAGAAGCAGTTTTCCAATACGGTGAAAAATTTGAAATCGTTCGAAACTGCATGGTAGTCAGTGGGAATTCTACAATCGCGTCATAGAGGGAAACAGAGGGAAAATATGATCCAACTGGCAAGTGGCAATTTCTTCTCCTTCTCCTTTTTTGTGGCTTCTTACTATTCAGCAAATGGCCACAATCGCTAAATTATATTCATAGTTATAAAATATATTTATAATAATGAATCATATTTAGCAAACATCCATAATTCTTTCGTTCCCCCTGACAACTTAGAGCGCAAGTGCGGATTCGCTGTTCGTCCGACTCTTGTAGACTTTTACTTGCCAGCGCGGGCCAATCAATCACGCGAGACCTCCACCCAACGACATAGGTGAAAAGACCTTCGCTCGTAAATTTTTACGGGGCGACTGCGGACCAATACTGTATGACACACACTCACTTGCGCCGTGACTGGCGCCTCGCCGACCGAGCACACACAAACGATGCAAGATATTTTTTACACATGCATACTTTTATTTTAACAATGTTTCGTATCTCTCGTTGTTTGTGAGAAAAATGAGAAAATTCGATTTTACGAAAAAAAATATTAGTTTTTTTTATAATCCTTTCAAGTTCTTGCAGATACTGAGCAGCGACGACGAAAAGCAGGAGAGGGATTGGTCGCATTAAAAACCAACCAACCAGAAGCAGGGACTTCTGCAAATAATCTACAAAACAAGGAGGTGGAACGGTTGGAGAAGGAACGGTTGCGCGGAAAACTTCACACTCGTCTAGAATCGCCAACTTCTCCCACTCGATGCACAATATACTATTCCGTTGTATTGCACACTGCAATATCTTATTTTAGTTGATGTTTTTCATCAATATTTTTCTATATCTTTATCCTAGTATATACGTGCAATCGAATGGCTGTCCAATGATGCGATTGAATAGTCTTTGGAGGTTTGAACATTATTTTAATCTGCATCCATAATATATTTATTAAACAGAGCAAATAATTTATATTTTATATTGCAGGTGCAAGATTGAAATAATATTAAAAACTTTAAACATTATTTTTTATAGCAGCGGGAAATTTTTTTTCAAGTTTCTGTTGTATTGCACGCTGCAATACCTTATTCTAGTTCATACTTTAATTAATGTTACTTTTTCTATATCCTTATCCTAGAATACAAGCACAATTGCTGTTACAATTTCTAGTGAATAAACATGATTCTGGTTCAATTAACTTGAAATGCATACTGTTTTTACTCATCTCGACTTGTATCTCCATAGAAAAAGTTTTTTTCTTACTTTCTTTCCGGATAAGGTTATTTACTTCAATGAACTATAACCACAAAAAAATGTAACACATTTTTTTTTCATACACAGATAAATTAAAAAATTGGAAACTTTTGAATCGACTTAACCAATGCTAAGAAATTTTTTGAAAATTTCGTCTTTTTTTTGTAAGTGGTTCGTAATACCACAAAGAATATTTTCAGTGCTACTTAACAATGAATCTAATCAAATATAAACGTCAACTATTTTTGATGTAGAGTATGAATATATTTGAAACCATTGCTACAGTATGCACACAAGTGAAAAGTTGTATATGTATGCTCATACGGAAGGAAAAAAATAGTCTAAAACTTAAACTGTTACTTTCATTTGTATTTACTAGAAGTAATTACAATTTAAAAGATGAATAATTAATAATCGATTCAAGGGCTCGTTTCATACGACGTCCGTCACGGAAGTAACTGAAAAAAAGTTGCTTGTACAATCTGAAATTATAGGGACAATTATGGAGTGGTGTTTACCTTCGAAAATAATGAAGGAGTGCCTAAGTATCTCCGTCGTCGGGTTCCGCATCTCCGCGATTGTACAGTTCTTCATTCAAAATGGTGGCAGCAGCATGTAAATGCGCCTGTTACCGGCATCTTCCCCACTTCACGTCACTGCTACGCTTTTCCACCCTCGATTTTTAGCAGTTATGTTATTTTTCTCGAAAAAACATAGACTTACCCGATTTCCTGCTACCACGAATCAGCCCCATGAAATTAGATACGTTATAATTAATTAATTTTATTAGATATCGTCGATTCCTCTCTTTACCTGATCTTCTGGGAGAAGTGTGTGTGCACGATGATGGAGACCCATTTACATTGTCGTTGACGTTAAAGTTGACATGTGTATAAGTCCTAACTATGGCGGCATCACAGGAGATAGGGCCTTCCTCAAGACTTCTACTCCTAGGGTCAAGTTGAGCATTACCATGGAGAATGTTAAGTTATCCCAGACCAACCATATACCTGTAGGAGGACATGACACCCAGATGATGGATTCACCTAAAAATGTTATGCAATTAAGTGGGATAATTTGAATTTAAATTAATTTTTAATTCACTAGGCTATCCCCGAAACAAGTTTACTTAACTTAAATTATACATAAATACATACATACAAGCCAGATCCTGCAATAAAGGACATGCTAACAGTTAACATAAGGTAACAAAAAATTTCTAGATTGAATAAGTCATAAAAGAAGTGGGGTGCGCAGGTAGATTAGTAAAGCTGCAGCATATAGCAGAGATATGAAAAGGTGAAATGACAAGTTAAATTACTTCTAAATAAAAATTACCTGAAAATTAAACTCGTTAGATGAAGAGTTAAAATAGTATTAAGTAGCACGTGCAGTAGAAGTACGGATTCCAAAGCAGAAAGAACAGTGTGAGTAACTTGTCAATTGTATTAGGGTTATGTAGAAGAGGAAACATGGGAGAAAGGAAGGCGAGAACTAACAGAGTAAATATCTTGTGAATTAAGAAATCGGCAAATTGAGCAAATTCAAAGGATCAGGACACACACCAGCAATATTTATGTACCTATATATAGCGCGAGATCATAGCAAAAGGCGCGAAAATACATAGACGCCAAAAAATGCGCACTCACATACCAGAAAGTTCACAAAATCAAAACGCTTGTACGTAAGCAGAGAGAAAGTCTACAAAAGTTCCGAGAGACCTCTTAGGAATAAGGGAAGAGAGATAACCCTCAAAAACTGCAAATCACAAGCATCAGTTGCACTCAAAAGCAAAGCCCTATCGTCATAGGCACGGAGTTGCACAAAGCACAGTTTCGACTAGCCAAAGCATAAAATAGAGCAGTGTAAATAAAGAACATTTCGCGGTTTACGAGTTACATGTCGTAAGCCGCGTAAAGGAAAGAATCTACCAAGTTATAGCAAAATGCCATTAAATACTACTAAAATAAAAAACACGGAGCTATATGGAAGTGTGCAATTTCTTAAGTCAATGTTAATAATAAAATATTTTTATCTAATAAATTTCCTTTGTAATACAATAAGTTATTATCATAATAATTTAAGAAATTGCAACTACGTGGCCGGCCTGCATATAAGTGAAGGTAAATCCAGTAATTTTATAAATTTAATCATGAACGTGTAGCCTTGCATTTGTAAAATTGTCTAACAGGTTAAGCAGTAACTTACTTTGGATTTGAATTCCTCGCTTTGTACCCTAAACTGTACTTGTGTAATAAGCGGTTGCTTAATGATACCGTTGAATTTTCGTACGAAAATATTTCGCAGCAAATATATAACACTTTATCACAAAATAATCCCATATCCATCTTGGTCGTTGAGGCGGCATGAATGATGGATTATTTGACATTTATTTTCATGTATTATTTATTATTATCATTTATTATCATATTACCTTTCGTTTCACTATATTCCTGATACCCGAAACTTACCCGGGTACGCGACATTTAGTTTACGGCCTGGGTACCCGAGTAACACTCTTGCCCTCGGGTATTCGCCCGAAGTATGCGGTTCACCGGGTATTGGCAACGTCAGAGCCCTAGTTTTTAGACATAGTCACTTAGTTTGAAGGTGGTCTGATAAGGTGGTTGTCGGATTCGATATCGATGAAACAAGTATCACAAGTTTGTGAATGGACGTGTTTTCTCGTGTTCCGTTCTTCTATGGTCTCATTAATAACTTTATTGCACAAAAACCATGCTTGCTAGTGCTACGCTTGTGATAATCATGACACTGGTCAATCTACCCAGTTATTGTGGATGTGTTAGTCGTATATTACATTGAATTCTGTGAACATTACGTGCAAGTGACTATAAACTAAATTGAGCTGGCGTCTCTTTTAAAGTTCATGCAAGGGAAGTTTAACATCTAAGGAAATATATCCTCTGAATTCTACAAATAAGGTCTGAACTCTCAAATACATGCATTACCAACCGAGAACCAAAGCCACGAAGTAGTATAAGGAGATCCAACTCTATGGTCCATTTCGGAAAATTGTACCCCCATTTTTCCGTACCCACATCCTATAGCACTTCAGATAACGTATTCTAGCGCCTCTTGCGGAAACCCGTTATAACATAGGTTTTGCAGTTGGTTTTCAACAGTTTCAAATTTTTTCACGAGAGGCGCTACAATACTTAATCTGGTATGCTGTGGGTATGCTATAGGAAATGGGCACGGAAAAATGGGGGGTATCCTTAGAGTTGGATCTCCTTATACTACTTCGTGAGCAAAGCTTATGCAGCCTGCTTTACTTTTCTTTTATTTTTGCTTGGAGTTTTCTCCCTTTTTTCTTTGCTGATTTCCTACTGAAGATTGAGAAGTTTTGATGAGGTAGATACACAAAATAGAACAACACACACACACATACACAAAATTAGCTTCATCTTCCCTCTTATCTAACCCCTATCTTCCCTTAAAATCAACAATCACAGGTTAGGAACACAATAACCTCTGATTATTTTCATTTTTTGGAATCTAACCCGAGAATAGAATCTCCCACAAGGAACAACCCCCACGGCATCTCCAACTTCGGCATTAGATCGCCCAAATACGATCCATCTTGCGGATGACCATGGCTAAATTTTAGATAAGGCTATGTCAGGCAAATCGTCTATAACGCTTAATAGCGTCACAGAATTTACCCCTACCCTACACAAACATCAGTGCGGACCAAAAAAACGTCTGAGTAAAATTGGATTAACCGTTGTAGAAATTTTCAAGATCCACCCGCACCTTAGAATAATCTATCGCCCATAAACTAATTATACCAAGAGGCACAGTTAAGTTTTAGAATTCTGCGCTCTCACTTTTATTAAATTGACTTTATTCTTCATCTCTTTTTTATTTGAATTTGCGCTTCCTAGCAGGGAATATATATATATATCCGATTCGGTCTGGTTTCTTTATGAGCCAAGATAGAAAGCCTTTCACCAGTCTACAGGACGCGACATCGGGTTGGGGATAGAGGGTCCCTGTACTGAGGCGTAATCAACAATGCCGACGCGACGGCTGGATGATACCAGGGAGTGGTAACTCAACTAGTGCCTCTGGCATACCGTAGGATCTCCCTGAGTATATAGTCTCATCCTCGCATACGGGGCTCTGCAAGGACGGACGAACCCTTTCCCTAGTTGCTCGTTGGAACAACACTGATAACACCAAATCTAGTTGTAAATGCGGTTCAATAGAAACGAACGCGCGGGCTCCCGACAACGGGTCGGACAACAATACCAACTACACTAGAGTTGGGGGAGCTAATCTAGATGGAGACAATACGATGAACCAGCAACGTCTTAATAGTTTTGAATGGACGCATTGACTGAGGGCCGACATCCTAGAGTGCTACGATAGCAGTATAGCCCCTGAGCGAAGCGGATTCATTGCATGACTGCATTCTCTGTGGTGCGAGAAACAGCCAGAGCTCTCGCACTTTTCGTAATAACTGCTGCGAAACCGTGCCATGCACCTCCTGCAATAGCGTTATATACACGGAGTGCATATTCCACCACAACCAGGCCAAACCGGCAGCGGAGAAAGAGAGAGGACACTAAGATCAACCGGGGGCAGGCACCCATTAGATGACACGCTTCGTGGAGGCTTTTTCCGAAGAATCCGACATCTGGACCATCAATTGTGGTGTGTATGATCCTGCGATAACTTTGACGGATGTAAACCGTGAAACAAAACACACAGCTGATCATAAGACCAAAAGGCGCATGCACCGACTCAGCTCAAAGATGCAAGATGCAAAGATTACAGTGCAAGGCAGTATGCGTCTCGCATTCAGTTTGTGATTGACTACATAGCATCTAGTAGATAGTTCACTGCCAGGGTCCGACATTTCGCGCGCCAACTTCGGATCCGTCATCACTTACTCAACAAGTCAAAGTTGCTCTGACCATTAGGCAGAACATTGTTGACAGAATATGCCTATTATATGACGCTAGGAGAAGTCTAGAGCGAAGGATGAAATGAGTCAGAGAAAACCAACCGTTTTCTGTGACCCATCTCGACTCTTCCGAGATCCTCGAGTTACTGCGGATCACCCGCCCAAATCAGAGGCGGTTGAGACATTTTGAAGAGAAGTCTGCGGAGTCCAGGATCCACTGAATGAAGACACAGATAACATAAATTGCTTTGAGGAGATATACAGTGGCTTCATAACACCTAAGGAGGCATTCCCACCTATCACGACCGAAGAGGTGAAAAAAGAATGACGAGGCATGAAGAACCATTGCAATCCGGGACCAGATGGTATCAAGACCTTCTGGTGAAAGAAGTTTCCTTCAACCCAACAGCGGAAGAGCCTATTCCGGAGTAGCTAGTGAAAGGACACCCAGTGCACCTCACAAAGAAGGATAACTTGTCGGACCCTATGAATTATAAGCCAATAACTTGCTTGAACACGCTGTATAAGACCTTCACAGCCAACCTAAATAATACGATTGTTCGGAGAATCGTTGCAGGATGTCGGAAGAATCTGCTAATCGAAAAGTGGACTATAACTCATCTGCTGGAAAGCTTGAATGTTTATCCATACATAGTGAAATTCCTAGAGAGATTGATGCCCCTTTGGAAAAACATATTTAATATCTCGTCTGGAAAACATCGTGTGACAACTTGTTATTTATCACTTTCCAGAGAGGCGCCTTCGAAGGCAACACCATGATCCTTCTCCTCTTTTGCCTCGTACTATTGCCATTATATCCTGCACTTCACGATTCCCAAGGGTACTTCTGCGGCAAAGCTGGATATCGAAAGCAGAAGGTCACTTATACATTTTCCATGTATGATTTCAAGATCTATGCTACAAATGCAGAGCAACTGAATCTAGCTTAAGCATTATCGAGAAGTACACTCGGGAGATTGGAATGGAGTTTGGGTTAAAAAAATGCGCCAAGATTCATTTGAAGCGAGGACGACTTGCTGGCATTTCCGAGGACATTGAATTCGTTGCCACCTTGGCACTGAAGAAACCTCGAATATCTTCACAACAGGATAACTTTGGGTACAGTGCAAATAGTCGCAAATGGACAAGACCCTCTTCTTGAAATGGTCAGGAAAAACGAAGAAGTGGGTCACGGAGCTTTTCCGTACAAAACAGTAGAAAAGGCTGCTGAAACACTTGGCCTCGTATTCAATATCAGGGGTGAGGTCAATGCATCAAACGTTATCCATTTCGAGTACTCACCCCTAAAATCCGGATAAAGGAAGCACAGGAGAAAAACTTCCATCAACAGCTCTTTGACAAGGGGATTTACGTCATCTTCCACAGAAATGTGAAGAGGACCTAGGACACATACTATCTGGTTGTCCACCTCACGCAGGAACGACGTACATCCAAAGGCACAATGCGTTGCTTAGAATGCCTTATTACCATCTCTGTCACTCTTACGGTATTATCCCTGATACAACTGCGCCAAACGCTCCTAGGTAAATAGAGTCAACTGTCGAAAATAAGAAATTCCGCATATACTGGAACATCATATTCTCGACAATTGTTTCTGTCATGCACTCGAGGCCTGACATAGTTCTTGACTCCGAGAAACGAACCAGGTTCGTTATCGAATTTTCGGCACCAGCCGATAAGAACATCACAGCCAAGGAGAATGAAAGAAAAAGAGGTATAAAGACCTCAAAAGGGAGTTGCGACGGTTGCACCCGGAGTATTCTGTTAAGCTAGTCATCCTATGGTTCACAGCCTAAAAAGCATCCCTGCGTGTCAACAAAACGCAGAGACACTTGCGGGGAAATTGCAGAAAGCGTTCGTCCTTGGGTCGCTTCGTGTCATCAGGGTGCACGAGACTTTTGCCAGACCGTCGTATTGAGTCCATCGCAGACTGTCGCCACCTTATCTCATGGTAGTGAGACGTACTTAAAGCTGAACAATTTCCGCGATTTCGCCGGGAGCGGATCATTTTGTTTTCGGGTTTTGTATTTTCGTGTGTTATCACCATTATTGGTACTATAACGTTTTAGGACTTCTCTTTGTTTTCTTTCTTTTTCTTTTTGAAGTAATTTGCTTCATTGTTCAGCTCGTTTGGCCGCCAAGAACATTTGTTGCAACTATGAACCAGACGATATCTACAGAGTCTCCAGCGTGAGGGAGGACCTCGGAGGACCACACGCAGGGCAGGTTAGGATCTCAGTATCTATATTTATATCTAGACATACCTGGGATCATGTTTTAGAAAGACTCTCTGGATTTACACAGTTGATATTTTGTGGTGATTTTAATGCTCACCACTCGGCATGGGGTTCCAGAAGAGCATCTCCTGAACAAAAGGCTCTATTCAAAGCCACACGCGACAGGAACCTATGGTGAATAATCTGGACCTGATCTTTGCTGCAAGTGAGATCCTCCTGTCAGTTCAAACAGAGGACCTTGATAAGGCGCATGGCTCGGACCACCTCCATGTGATTATGACTATAGACACCGAAGTGGAGTCATCTCGACCAAACAAATATAAATTTTGGGCTAAGCACAATGAGAGTAATGGTTCATCCAATCCTGCAATTAAGAGAATGAAAGAATGAGAATGAACTCTTCCTGGCAGATTTTGTTTCGTGGCTAGTACTGAGTCTGTCTACTAAGGAATGCGCGCACACTATGAATAAACCCTTTCCGTCGGAAGAATACGAGGCTGCGTGTGGCGCAGACAAGCGTACCTCAGCGCCGGGTTTGGACGGAATCACGTACCAGATGATTAATCACTTCTCTGCGCACATTCATGGCTTCGTACTAGGCCATTTTAACCTTATGTTCCTGTCCTCGACCTTCTCGGAAGCTTAGACAAAATCTTTGACGATTTTCATCCCTAAACCAAGGAAGGGGTACAAGCCCATCTCGTTGACATCTGCGGTATGTAAGCTCTATGAGAGATCGGTATTGGATTGTGTGGGGGTGCTTTTTGAAAATATAGCTGACGCGTCTCCTATTGGAGAATCTGAAAGAGTTAGGTATTTCTGGCCTTAGAACTACCCACTTCTCCTGAAGTTCCGACTCCGTTCCGATTTTTTTGCGGGTAGGTCACCGGCAGGGATCGGTGCTATCCCCTATCCTCTTCAACCTACATGCCCCGAAGAGAGTGGATATATTGAGGAGGCAGTGAAATTGATTCGGGAGTCTCTTCTATCTCTGGACCCATGGCTTCGTTTAGGGCAATTAACCTTTTCAGAGCTTTGGCTAGGGTTAGTTGAGGACCCAATCTGGAGCTGCTTATTCATATTTGGTAGCAACTAAATTAAGCTTTCAGGATAACTAAAGATACAGTTTGATACTTTTCTAGTATGTACCCTTGAGTATATATACCTGCATTAAATTTAGACTGTTAGAATAGAAACTCTTTTCTCCTTTTCATATAAGCACAGCTGTCTTCACCAGCAAACTAATTAGAAACCAGTTTCGGGTATATTTATACATATGATCTAATGCTTGTTTATGTCTTAGGCATTTAGGGATAAGAAATTAAGCTTCAACATTGCTATCGTCAAAATAACAAACGCTTACCTCTGCAGATGTTAATGTCCATTATACCTTGACTTCCATAATGCGGACCCCACTGAAATGGCCGGCATTTATAAAAAACTAGGGGAGAGTTTGGGACTAAATAGTTGTCATCTGCTAAGGATTAAAATGTTACCAACGCAAAAATTTGGGGTTTTGCAATAAATTATTTCTAAGTAAGAAATTCGGAACCTGTAGGTCTTAACGAATACAGGCATCTGAAATTCCAAACAACATAATTACAGGGTGTCTAGCATAATTTAGTTCTCAAATTTCCGAATTTCCCGGATCGGAAATAATGTTTTTAACTATCTTCACGCATACGCAGTACTGCTCCGGACCCTCGTTGAGAGCACTGTGTGAGACATGTGCGTGTAGGTGATTCTCGCACTTGTCACACAATATACTATTATTTATTGTATTGTTTGTATTGTTTAATACTCGGAACTGGAAGGTGTTAAATTGATAATAAATAACGTACAGTATGTCAAAAAGTAAACATTACGTTCATAGGATGACTATTTTTACAAAAAAGCAACAAATAATCAATTTTTCAGTGAAATATGATTAAAGTTACGCAGCTCTCTCTTGCAAACGCTCATTAGATCTTTTCGACCCTTCTTTCCTTTTCCACACTTTTAGCTGACAAAGAGCGTTGTTTTAAACAAAGGCAGACATCCATTCGAAACTATGGTATTTCCTAAGACTAGATAATTCGAGCGAATATACTTTTTGATGATACTTCACTTAAAAACTGATTATCAATTGCTTTACTATAAAAATTGTCCTGCTATAAAGGTTGTGTTTACTTCTTGATATGCTGTATATTATTTATGATAAATTCCGTCCCTTCCTGATCAGATAATAAGTAAATATAAATCAAAATAGAATAAATAAATATAAACGTTAACATACGAAATCCAAAACAATGAGTTCACATAAACGCAAATTGGCACGTAAGTTGAACGGACCCGGCTGACCGAAAACGTCTTCAACTACCCCCGCGATGGTCTCCAAGAAAAAGGCGGGCCATATCTGACATCTTTGCCCGTCTAGCGAAAACTCTTTTAAACAAAAATTGTCATCACCAATCTTTCGGTGCCAATATTAGTACAAAATACTCTAAAAAGCAAAGTGCATTTCAAAGACGAAATATCTTATTTTTATCTACATCCAGTTTCAGTCTTTGCTAAATATGACAAGAATCATTATAGGACGCAAAAATTAGGGAAGATTCGTACTACGAGAGGAACATAAACATCCCTTAACGGCGGAGGCGGAAATTGACGCCCGATGAAAAAAGCAACTATCAAATTGCAATCTGCGTGAATTATCAGCGTAACTTATTGCAATCAAAGTAAAGAAAAATGGTAACTTGAAGAGATCGCCAAGAGACCTCAATTAAGAGTTTCGAAGGCGTATGCTGAAATCAGAAACCCAACCGAAACTTTCGTTTCATTTCTTTACTGCCAATTAAAACAAATCATTTGAATCCAATCATTAATTTAATTTCAGATATTATATAATTTCAGCCTATTCTAGAGATAGCAGATCAAAGTTTAATGAAAAATATTTTTTTTCTATCAATAACGAAATAGAACAAAAGTTTTGGTTGGGTCCCTGGCTTAACCCTTTGCAGCATGATGCCATAAATGTACGGCACCTTTTTGAGCTCGTTTTAAAATATTTTTCACATCGTTTTTAACAAACGACAAGCATAAAAAGCAAGTTAAAAGTATTGTAGAACTTGATTTGATATTAATAACCCTTGAAAACATTTTGTTTTTCAACGGAATGGATTTTATAAATAAGCAAAGTGTAATTGTGACTAACCAACAACAGTTAATCCAGTGAAAATAACGTCTAAGGAGTTTTTTGGGTCGCTAATTACGAATCTGAAATAAAAATGTCCACATTCAAAATGTCAGAACCAACCCTTCTAGAAATAATCGATTGGACACGATTCATAACGATTAAGAGTGATCAAAAGTTGAATCGTTTTAAATTGTTGCTAATTGTGTCAATTGTTTCCAATCGGATTGAATTGAGTAAATGCACTTGCCTGCAGTGCGCTCTCTGCAGTTTTCGTTTGTAACACACATGACGCGCACGTGTTTATAGTTTGGAAATTAAATTTTTAACAATTCAACAAAAATTTCAAGTACAAAAAATAGACTGTTTGTTCAGGCGGTATACCGAATGAAGAGTCGAAATTATGTGGGTTAACGGTACGTAAAAATCATGCCATCTAACGATGTGACAGTGATATAGTGTCTTCATCAAGTAGGCAGTAGTAGTTTGATTTAGCGTGTATATTATTGTAAAACGTTTATTTACTTCTTTTTAAATTCATATTGTTGACATTTTTTGTTTGAAAGCGTAAAAAACCGCTTGTAAATAATTATCGCAATATCAAAATGCTGTAGTGACAACTTAACCTCTGATTCACAATAATGGATACCCAATTGAAAACGATTGAAATCATTAGAACGTAGAATGGCGCGAATATTTTGAAACTCGGACTAAATAAAGTGTCGGTAACTCATTAAATTCTTTTAATTTTTAGTAGAAAAACTTATCCAATCTTTTTAAATGTCTTGCAGCATAACAATTTTGAATTTATAAATAAGTTTGATTTGAAATTCTCGAAAATTTCTAGTTTTAAATATTTAAAATACTCAATTTTGAATATTACAAATAATTTGGTTTGCAATGCCTAATCTTAAAATCTTTGAATTTTAAAGGTTTCAAATTTTTTATTTTATAGTATTAGATTGTTCAGAATGCTTTATGTAATTAAAAATTCAAATAAATTAACAATAATTGACAGAAATGGACTTGGAGATTTAACTATTTAAAAACTGTTACAGATTAAACTATTTTTAAATTTAAACATTAAAAATTGTAGTATTTACAGGTGAAATAGTTCAAAATTGTATTAAATACATGCAGGAATCATCGCAATAACTGGTTTTCCTTCCCCGAGCACAGCCATTTTCAAGGGTGGCGATTCGGCGGACGATTTCAAATTCCCGGTCAAGTTGTTCAATTTTCCCAGTCAACTAAAAGTAACATATTCATATTTGCCGCAAAACGCAAACATTTATTTTAATTCATGACGTTCATTCTGAACATCCTTTAACACAAAAAGCAGAACATTGCAAAATAAATGAATTTTGTAAAAATACTTAAATTTTCGACTAAAAATATCAATTTTGTACAAAAAAAAAAATGAAATAGTTAAACTTTTAGTTGAAAAAATTAATTTTCAACAAAAAAAAAACGGATTTTCAACAAAAAAGTTCAATTTTCAACCAAAGTGATGAATTTTCAAATAAAATTATGAATCATCAACTGAATAGTTAAATTTAAAAAAAAGTTTCAACTAAAATTATGAATATTTAACTGGATCACTTGAATTTTCAACCAAAAAGATGAATTTTTAAACCAGAAGATTAATTTTCAAATAAAAAGAATTATTTTTTACAGAAAATACAATTTGTCAACAAAATACATGAATTTTCAACAAAATATTTTAATTGTTGATTAAAGAAGACAAATTTTCAACCAAATAGTTGAATTTTGAACCAAAAAAAAAAAAAATTTAACCGAAAATGGAATAGTAACATTTTTAGTAAAAAAAAATTAATTTTAAACCAAACATAAGAGTTTTCAACTAAAACAATGAATATTCAACTGAAACAGTTTAATTTTCAAGCAAAAAAATTAATTTTTACTAAAAAATATAATATGTCAACCAAAACTTAAATACTTAAATTTCAATTTAAAAAAATTTATGTTTAACCAAACAAACGAAGTGATGAATTTTCAAATAAAATTGTAAATATTTACCTGAAATAGTTGAATTTTAAACCAGACTTTAACTAGAATAATTGAATTTCGGACCAAGAAGATGAATTTCTACCAAAAGACGAATTTCCAACTAAAAAAGATAATTTTTCTACCAAAAATTGAATAAATAAATTTTTAGGCAAGAAAAAAAAGTTTAAAAAAAGAGAAGAATTTTTAACTAAAATTATGGAATATTCAACTGCAATAACAGTTACATTTTCATTAAAAAAAAATATATATTCAACCAAAAATCATTCAAAGAAAAAGAATAGTTGAATTTTATGCCAAAAAGATGAATTTTCAGTCATAAAGATTATCTTTTTACAAAAAAGGCAAATTTTCCACAAAGTACATACATTTTCAAACAAATAGTTTAATTTTTAAATGCAAAATATCGATTTCCAACGAAATAGTTGAAGTTTCACCAAAAAAGATGAATTTTAAATTAAAATGATGAATCTTCCAAGTGAGAGTGATAGTGGGACAGAGGGTGACGAATTAAAAAGTAAAAATGCTAATATCCGTAGGATATTAGAAGATGAGAAAGAATCTGAATAGCTTGACTCTCAGTTAATTTTAATTGTTCTGTACCTAAAATACTTTAATCAATTTATTTAATAAATTACACGTTTTTTATACAAAATTATAGACAATTAAATGAATAATTTGATGAAAAAACTTCACCACATTGGCAAATTTGTTGATAACAGCACTCTCAGCTCGCGGAAATTATTTCAAAACATTTATTCAATTTTTTTCATGAACATATTGCTTAAAATGTGTTGTCTCGAAAAAAGTAAATAAACGTTTTAAAATAATTCCCGCGAGACGAAAGTGCTGCCATCAAATTGCCACTTCATAACCTCGAAATCCTACTACCGATTGGCCCGATTGGGAACGATTGGGAACGATTGAAACTTTGCAACACTCAATCGTTCCCAATCGTGCACACACGATTAAGAAACACGATTGAAAACAATTCAAATTTCGTTCTATCGTTCTTAATTGTTTTCAATTAATTATTTCTAGAAGGGAATACAAACTAAAAGGAAAACTTCCAGTATACTGGTCTTCTTACCCCTCAATTTCCCTATTGCATTCTCTTTTCCACTAAATGATTGTGTGCTTAAAATTTTGAATTTAAATAGGAAGTAGATTTTTCCCAACGTTCCCAGTATTTTTCTCCCTAAAAGGGAAGAATATTTTGCAATAAATATAATGCTTTGCGCCTAAAAGAAATAAAATTTAACGTTGAGAATGAAGAAGAAAAAAAAAGTAATAACAAGAAAAAATTAATATTAGGTAAACTAATTCTGAATTTCTCCCTCACTGATCTCTATATAGTAAGAGATCAGTTGTGACGAATTGAAAGCCGTGGCGGCCATCTTAGACATTTACTTTTGTAGCAATTAAGTATGGCCGCGAAGTTCAGAAAACGTGAATCATAACAGTGTACGTTCAGGATTAAATTATTAGATTTGCAATTTACTTGAATGTAGAAAGTGCAATTGGCCTTTTTTCGTCATGGTTATTTGTGTGTTTTGTAGTGAAACGAAAAGCAGCGAACGCAGGTCTTTTCATAGGTAAGTACAAAGCCATGCATAATATTAATTTGAGGTTAAGTTTAATTTTCATGTACTTTTCGTTCTCCTTTGAATGAAAGATTTACTTTTAACTGTGCACAATTAGATTATAATATGTCTTTTGATATTTTTCTTTAGTTTCCGCACAAGTAGCCGCATAAGTAGTAATAATAAAACAGTTCTGTTTCTTATATCATGCACAGATTTAGAACAGATTTCGTCTTCTAAAAAATTGGTCTTTTCGGCTTTAAAATTAATTTGTTTGTTTCATGCGCAGATTTCCTTCACAAAATGAAGGGGGACTTTTCGAACGCTGGCTACTTAACATGGGCTTTAATTCAAATTTCGAAATTTCAAAAAGACGACATTAGGCTCTGACCATTTTGAGAAAGAGTGCCTTATAGACAACAGTGCTGATAATAGGCTGACTCTGAAGGAAAGGAAATGCCCTAACTATATTCAGCAAATATTGTCTGCAATGTGTTTTTTGCAATAACGTAAAAAACCCGGCTGCAAGAAAGCATTTCACAAGTAATATTGTTTAAACCTCTTATGCTGCAGGTACCCAGAAGAAAAACTAAAATTTGTAAATTAAATTTAACATTATTTGTTTCGTAGAAATGGGGTGAAACGATAGGACGGGAAAATTTAAGTATCAATGCAAGAAGTCTGGTGTGCAACGATCACTTCGAGAAGAATTGTTTTTTCTAAAGTGATGGTTATGCGCGCTTAAGAAACTACGCACATCCTACCATATTTTCGGCTATGAGCAGTAAAGGTATAATTTATCATTATGATGAACTAGACAAATTATGTTTACGTTCATTCTGCTTGCTTTTTATAATAAATATAAAATAATATATTTCACGGTATTATTTGCAGAAGAGTTTCTATAGAAAAAGGGACACATTGAAAGTGAGGTCTTTATTGTTAAAAACAACATTTCCCCTGAAATCAACTGTGACTCTACGACGCAGTCAATGGAAGCCTGACTTCTACAAATAATTTCAACGACAAAAGGTGTTTATCTACAGAAGAATTAACTCCTCCATAGCATATGGAAGCAAGCAGGATAATTCAAAAGTCAACTTACTTGGGTAAAATCGCAGTAGAATTATTAACGTAATGCTTTGAATTGCAACCATTTTTTATTCTTCACGCATGTAAATACAGGGTGCGGAAGCATAAATTCCTTATTTCAAAATGCAATAAAACGGATCTTATGAAGCAAACATATTGTTACTTTTTTATAATGTAGGTAGACATCTAAAGTTTAATTTTACATGGTTTTGAAAATCATACCCGGTATATGACGCCCCCCATTGTCAATACACTAGGTCAACCGAATTCTGGCATGGCCATGACTCTTTCCAGCATAGTGACGGGTATGTTGGCCGTTTCTTCCCTAATGTTGGCCCTCAGGTCTTCTAGGGTCCTTGGGCTGTTGGCGTAGACCAGCGTTTCCCAAACTACTACCGCGGGTAGATACCCTACCGCCCGGTAGGGGGATGCCACCCCGGGCCCGGTAGCTTGGCAGGCTCCCCGCTGCGAGCAGACGGCTGCTTTCGTATACCTGCCACGACTAACCCTTTCATTGTTACGAGATAATGACCAGTTACAATAACTGAAATTATAATGACATGGCTCAATTAAATTTTAATTAGCTGAATGAAATCCGCGACATAATTTAAGAAAAAATGAAAAAAAGTTCTTGGAAATCGGTTGATAACTGCACTAAAGAAGAAAACATTTACAAATCTTGTGAATATATACATGGGACCTCTCAGTGTAACAAAAGTGCGATAACTCTTGAAGTTATCATCCGATTTTCTTCTATCTTTTTTAACGTTATTGTCATAATCTAACAAATCTAACCCAGCATATTAAAGTTTAATTTATTATTATTTTACCACATTTTCATTTTCCTCAACTGGCTCTAATTCTCTAACAATGGGAAGGTCACGCTAAGCAAGCATCCGCGTCTGAGTGACAGGCGTCCAGTGTCTCTCTTGGGTTCCAGTATTGTGAAAAAATTTGAGGGTGGCGATCCTACCGCTCCCCAGAAAGTGCGAAAAAAGGCGCGCTAGCCACTCAAAATCACCCTCGGGGAGATGAGGCCGCTAGAAAAGTAGGCTTTTACGGCAAACGCGCGCTCCTCGCTGTTCCAACGCATGATGGCGACTGACCAAAGAGCGAACAAAACTTTAGGATCCCCTCCCTCGAACAAGACCACTCATGTCCCAGTACGACCGTTAGTGCTACAAAGGCGCTCCTTCCAAATAAGGAAGTTATGCTGCCGCACCCTGTATCTCACGGTCTTGTTGTCTTATGCTCTTATTACTACTTTTCCAATAAAATTGAATTATTTCACTAAGTTTCTTGTCATTCATTTATGCATAACTTCCTTCATTTATACTTATGACTTTTCCTCAGCTCATAGAATTCACATCTTCAGACAATGTGGAAGCCCTAATGATAGAAGACTGGAAATATTGTAGAGGTGAATGCTAATCTTCGCCAAGTAAAATTTTACTATCGATGTCGCACCGATCTACTATTATTGTACATGTTACATGAAATCTTGACATATTAAGTCTACAAAAAAATATAATTAAAGAAAATTAATCTTATACAAAGTATTTTAAGTAAATACTTCACATCACTGTAATTTTACTTTTATTTATTTTTTGTTTATTTGTAATTTTACTTTTATTTATTTTTTGTTTATTTGTAATTTTACTTTTATTTATTTTTTGTTTATTTGTAATTTTATGTAATTCACCTAATTGTGCATTATAATACACTGTCAACTTGCGTTTTTGTAAATATAAATATACGTACACAGTCCTAAACATAATGTGCATTTAATTTTTAATCTTCTTGAAAAAAATAATTTACTATGTTTTACACAAATTTTTAAGATTTTTATTTTAAGAATTTAATTTCGCATCTGATTCAGAATTTTAGTATTTACTACTAAAATTCTGAATCATATACGAAATTGAAATCTTAAAATAAAAATCTTAAAAATATGTGTAAGACATAGTAAATTATTAATTTAAATTATTTAAAATTATATATATATATATAATTATATTTTAAATTGTTTAAAATTTAAAATATTAATTTTTTGTAAATTTACTTTTTTTTTTTTAAACTATATTCATTAAAATTTAATTTTAATATATCATTCAGTTTCACAATTTCTTTCCTTCGTAATTTTAGATAATGCTCATAATTAAATTTTAATTTGCCGCTCATTTTGAACAATCGTACATGTCAAGCATGGTCGCCAGAGCTTCTAATCGTCACACAGTTTCAACATTGGATAGCGTATCCAGGTTACTACATGGAGATCAGTGTTCTGCCTCCACTTATTATTTTTAGGTAATCTTTTGTTGAGCGTGAATTGCCAAAGTATTTCGAAATGATAATGCTTAGAGAAATGCAAAATCTAATATACTAAAATAGAATCTTTCAAGTTTGGATTATTCAAGAGAAATAAAAATTAAGACGGAGTTCTCCTTAACAGGATGATTTCGAAATATTTTGACATTATGATTGTGAGAAAAAATCTTATTCAAGGGCAAGTTTCAATTTACACGACCATTCTTATAAAGAAACGCAGGTTTACCATTGAACCATCAATTAGTTCCCGAATGCGCTGACGAGCCTGATCCACTGCATGAAGTTTTCCCGATAGGAAACATTTCATATACCCAGGACTATCTTTCCATCCATGTTCAAACTGAACTCTAGCTCCAGTTTCGGCCTCAATGTTCATTATCGTGTCGCCTCCTTTTCCGATTACAATTTCGACTGCAGCTCGTGGCACAAGTACCTAATTTGAAATACAAGACAAATAATTAAAAGTTATGATTTACAAGGCTTAGGCTGACCAAAATGCCAACTCAAATTCATATGTACCTGAAAGATACACTATTGAATTAGGGATTAAAAATACTTTCTTTTTTTAAATGAAAATAAATGTACAGATGCAAGAGAATTTGGACATGTAGTTACCTCGACATTTTCACCATTAGGTGGCCTTCCGTGATAGAAACCATCGGGCCTTCCGGGACCTCCTCCCCCTTCGCGGCTTTCTCTGTCTTCAGCACCACCATCACTTTGTCTTTTATGGAGCATCTGTGTTTCCTTTTCTGCTTTCAGTTCATAGACTAAGTTCTTGACGCATGTCACTTTTCGAGGAACACCCGTTATTCTAAAACAAATTAGGCAAGAATTCTGTTAAAGAAATGGGTGTCAAAACTATTTTTTACTTTTTTATTTATAAGAGAAAATAAAGCAGAATGTAAAAAAAATCCAGTTAAAGAAGTCGATTTCACAGGCTACAGGCTTCGATAGTCATTTATACAACATGTTTCTATATTTAAAAAATAAAGCTTTTCCCGAAGAAAATCGGACTAAAAGAAAAGCTTTCAGCCTATGAAGGAAAACGAGATGGAAAAGAGGAAAATATCAAGACCTTATAAGGGAGCTGCGGCGATTGCACCCAGAATACTTGTGAATACTTGTGATCGGTGCTCTCGGAGGTGTGAAGCCATGACAGGTTTGTAACCTCGAAGCCATACCACTTACACCACGTCACATGCGAGATGGATGGAGAGAGCTGTCATTCGTGGGTCGCGTTGTGTCTTTAAGACACACGAGGGTTTCATCGGTCTGTCGTTGTGATTTCGTCCTGCCCTGTGGTCATTCATCTCACGGTCGTGAGACGTCGCCATAGGTGTGATTTATCGAAATTCTACTGGGAGCCAGTGTCATTTTCATGGATGGCATTTGCTCCCTGTCTGATCTTGCGGTGGTTGATTAACTTATTATTTTAAATTATATATATATATATTTTTTTTTAATAGGTTAAACAAACAACGCAGGCTCCCATTGGAAGACACTGCCAAACATTCAAATGGCACTAGCACGGAGCGATCCAACGATGAGAGCTCTCTGCATCTATCTCGCAAGTGCCTTGGCATGTTTTTGGCACGCGGGCGTGGCTTCCAGGTTACGAACCAACGATAGCTTCGCACCTCCAAGTGCACCAGTCAAAAGGAAAATGATTTTAAACAAATATTCTAGGATCATTTGTTCGAGTTCCCTTCTAAGGTCTCCATACCTCTCCTCCTTTACCTTCTCCTTGACTGTGAAGTTGTAGTCGACCGAAGCCGAGAATTTGATCATAAATATAGTTCATTTCTCGAAGTACTGGAGAACGATGTTAGGCCTCAAATGTACAATGGAGACAGCTGTCCAAATTTCGTAGTTCCAGAAAAGCCGACACTTCTCGTTCTGGACCATTGACTCTATCTTCTAGGTACCCAGGATGTGCATGAAACGCTCTGCACCTATCGCTGGGAACTTCTTGACGTAAAATACGACTACGTCTATTAAGGCGGAAATGACACCGTCCGGGGACATGAAAATTAAACCCTATGGGCTTTTAGAGATGAGGCATCTAGATGGAGTGATGCACTTTCCTCATTTCTGATGTTAAGGTCCAGGCCAATGGTCAAAGAGCAAAGTGCTCATAGAATTGACAAAATGGGACGTAATAATGCAAGCAGCGAGAAAGGATCACGTGAAAGGGAGAGAAATGGGTGGCATGGTGTCAGGGGTAAGAAAAGAAGTGGTGGTAGATGATGAAAAGAAACAGTATATGGAAGAAGAGGACGGAACAATGGTTAGAAGAATAAAAGTGTGAAAAGTGGTTCTGGATGTTGTGTGCGTGTACAAGAAAAGAGGAGAGATGGAGAACAATATGGAAATGGACAGAGAAAAAGGAGAAGGGGTTGGTGCTGATAAGGGGGATCTGAATGCATGGACTAGGGAATAAGGGGGAGAGGTGTCGGATGTAGAAAATGAGGGCTTCATAAGAAACTCGAAACAAAGGAAAGCGGATCGGGAGGGCAGGAGGCTACTAGTCTTGTTGGGAGAAGCGGGATGGTTTATTTGTAACGGCAATACCAGAGGAGACAAAGCAGGGGAGTTTACGGAATAAGGAAGCTGATGGTTAGAATGGAAGTGGGCAATGAGGTAGCCTAGCAGAGGGCAAACGAGTGAAGGAATATAGAGGTATCACACTTATGTCGGTGGGATATACAATTCACGCGGAAGTGCTTAGAAGGAGGTTGGAAAGAAATGTGAAAGAAAAGGGAAATATAACACACAACCAAACGGGTTTTAGGAAAGGGATGGGGATCACAGACAACATCTACGTGCTCAAATATTTAGTCAATAGGAACCTAGGCCAGAGATAGGGAAATTAGCCGCACTGTTTCGTGGATTTGAAGGCAGCATTGGACTCCGTTAACAGGAGGGTGTTATGGACAGCCATGGAAAAGAGAGGAGTAGACAAAGGTTTAATAGAGAGGATAAAAGAAAGGAGAGGAACTCTGGACAGGAAGGGGGCTCAGGCAAGGGTGCCCACTGAGCCCACTTCTGTTTAGTGTTCTTCTGGCAGACTTAGAAAATATGGGGAGGAAAGCGAAAGGTGGGACAACATTATGAACAGGTTTAAGTGTATTCACTCGCGTATGCAGATGAGGCGGTGCTAGTAGTGGATGATGAAAGAGGGATGAATCTGATGAAAAGAGTGTTCGAAGATTATGTGAGAGTAAAGGATCTAACAGTGAGCGTGAATAAGATCAAGATGATGTACTTCAGAAATAAAAAGTAGAGAATAGAATGCGAATGGAAGATTAATAGCCTGGTGGTAAAGTTGGTTGAGGAGTTTTTCTACCTAGGATTTTGGTTTGAATAGTGACTTAGAGCTGTCCGGGTTATATGCTGAGGGAAGGATTAGGACGAGAGAAAATGATGACAGGCAACTGAACAGAACCAGGAATTTTGAAGAGAAACTAGGAAGGGGAAAGGGAAGGAGAATTGCACAAGCATGTGCCCGGGGGGTTGTGGATAAAGAGAGAAGGGGTAACATGGGATACACAAAATTGAAGGAGATATGAAACGAGGTTTGAATGTGTTATGCAGGTGAGAGGTAGAGAGTGGCAGGAAATAGAGGACGAGATGACGGAAAGCCAAGGAGAGGAAAGATGGAAAAAAAATCGCGGATTCAAGGTAGAACAGCTGGTATCGAATCGTTAAGATGCAGGAGGAACCAGAGTACCTGAGCAAGATTAAAAAGGAGAGTAAATGGAATAGAATGGTGAGCTTTTGAATGGGAGAGGGTGACAGAGCATGCAGGTATTGTACTAGAGAGACAGAGAAAGAGAGACAGAGATGGTGAGGGAGAGAGACGGAGAGAGGCGGAGAGATGGATGGAGGGAGAGAAAGAGAGATGGAGCTAGTGGCACAGCCTAAAAATGACTCCTACAGGAGCATTGGGAAGTAGTGTTGCGGAATAGAATCCAATTTAGAGATGATAATGATGAGGCGAAACGGAAGCCGAGAGCAAGGTCACAAGCGCTTCAATGTAAGAATAGTAATTAAGACGGTATATAGAAAATAGGTGGTAAGATAATACATAAGGCTTGTTTGTAAGAATACATGTAATGGTTATGTAAATAATCTCAAACCCATATAGTACGAGATCCCACTACAAGAAATCTACCCTTATCTGTTTTTTCATCAAAATGCAATGCGGGAAAAATGAATGATCATCTATTGGTTAATGCGTCGCGGCCAGGTTGCCTATCGAAATCCTGCTGCAGATAAGGTTGACAAATTGCTCAAAAATTAATTTGATTTTGGAAATTACCCTTATTTGTTTTTTTATTAATTCAAGCTCCGTTTCGAAGATAAACATCTGTGCAAACATCAATAAAAACAAGGGTTGCCCACCCTCAGCCTGCTGCAACCTTTTGGCAGACTGCTTGAACTGGCAACCCCCAGTGGCAGCAACTTTTACTTTGGCAACCTTATTTCGTCATGTAGGGAAAAATTCAAGCTTCATTTTTTCAAAAAATATTTGAAAAAACATAGAGTAAATTGTTAATAAAAATTCCACTATTTTAAGCAGTCTGTCAAAGGTTTGCAGCAGGCTGAGGGTTGGCAACCCTTGTTTTTATAGTAGCACAGATGTTTATCTTCGAAACGGCGCTTGAATGATTAAAAAAACAAATAAGGGTAATTTCCAAAATGAAATTAATTTTTGAGTAATTTGTTAACGATATCTGTAGCAGGATTTCGATAGGCAACCTGGCCGCGATGCATTAACCAGTAGATGATCATTCATTTTTTTTGCATTTTGAAGAAAAAACAGATGAGGGTAGATTTCTTGCAGTGGGATATTAGACTAGTAAAAGGGAAAGAGTATAAACAAAATAAAGAAGAGTATGTAAAAATTTTTACTTGGAAATATACTTGCAAAATCTTGAGGTGTTTGCGGCTTCAAAATTGTTTAATTGCAAATGCATTTCATTTGCAATAAAAATTTGGAATTGGACAAATTCCTGGTCCAGTTAAAATATACTGATACTTGCCTTGATGACGTTACTATGGCGTCGTAAATCATGGGCGTGTTGATTATTTGAGACTTTGAGTTTCCCCTCATTTTCTGAAGATCCTCGAATTTCCTTTGAACTTGAATAAAACCAGAAGGAAGGGTCTCACGCTTCACGACCTTTGGCTTGGATGGCGGTATTAACATTTTTTCGCTGGAGAGTAAACCTGAAAGAAGCAAAATAAAACTTAGTATGATTTATAGTTTGAGTTTCGATCTTCCATACTTGAACATCTATTTTTAATGATCCAGAGTTAAGTTCTATTCATCGATGGCTCACAATAAGACGGTTCCATCGCACTTAGTTTCTAAAATGAGATAATGGCACCGAAATATTATTTTTATTATACGTTTGTAAGAAATGCTACTTTGCACGTCTGTTTAGCAACCGCAAAATGCTAAATTCCCCACGAAATCATTATTGCAGTGTATTCAAATTTCGTTTCATAGAATTTCGGGGAATCCCCAGTCTCTTTTATTTTTGATAACTGCATAACCTATAAATCAGTAGATGCTTTTCTTCTGTCGGGAGCCTCCGCCCCCCGAACACCCCGTTCCACGCCCCCACCGCCCCACAGTGGGGTAAAGTGATCCCAGTGGGCACAAAATTTGCGGACGTCTTTACGACATCGTTGCGACATCTTTCCGACAAATTTACGACATCCTATGCCCATGTCGTTAAGATGTCTTTACGATATCCTAAATACGTCGTACGATCTGACGATGTCCTTTCGACATCGTAAAGACATCTTAACGACATGGACATAGGATGTCCTTAAGTCGTCATAAAGATCTCGTAACGATGTCGTAAAGACGCCGTAAAATGTTGTGCCCACTGGGATATTTTTTGTGTCAAAATTTATTATCTTTTGACAGAAATAACATAGAGGGATAAATTCTATTGGAAGTTGTAGACGAATACCTGCAGAATATAGGAAAAATAGAGAAAATGTGAAAAAAAAAAACATTTTTAACTTGAAAAATCGATGTCAAAGTTGACAGTTTTTAGTTAAAATTTAGGTTATCGAGTACCATGAACGCTTAGGAATTAAATTTTACGTGCTACATATTTTTTTAAATGAATTTTTTCATGCCGATTCCAAATCCGGTCTTAAAATTACTCTATGACTTCAGAGTTCGGAGAAAAAAGCGTTTGAAAATGCTATTCGAAACCTTTAAGGTCTGAATTATTTCTAAGCAATGAAACCATTCATCGTATTTGAAGGTTTTTGGGGTGGTTTATTTCGAATCCAAAGTCAAAATGTCAAAATGGAAAATCCAATATGGCAGACAAAAATCCTAACATAAACCCGATATGACTAATAATTACTACTTGGGAGTGTTTGGAGTCGCGGATTTCGAATCCAAAGTCAAAATGTCAAAACTCAAAATGGCGATTCCAATATGCTGGACAAATATCCTAAAATAAAGCCGATATCACTAATGATTACTACTCGGGGGTTTTCGGCGTCGCTGATTTCGAATCCGAGGTAAAAATTTCAAAATTAAAAAAGGAAAATCCAATATGGCAGACTGAAAATTGCTACACTTTAGAATTTTAGAGCTGGTATTAAAAATCGTAAAGCGGGTTTATTTAAGGTTTTTTGTCTGCCATATTGAACTTTACATTTTGAATTTTGTCAGTTTGACTTCGGATTCGAAATCAGCGACCCCAAAAACCCCCGAGTAGTAATTATTAGACATTTTGGCTTTATTTTAGGATATTTGTCAGCTACATTGGACTCGCCATTCTGAATTTTAACATTTTGATTTCGGATTCGAAATCCGCGACCCCAAAAACCTTTAAATACGATGAATGGTAAAATTTCATTGCGTAGAAATAATTCAGACCTTAAAGGTTTTGAATAGCATTTTCAATCGCTTTTTTCTCCGAACTCTGATGTCCTAGAGTAATTTTAAGGCCGAATTTGGAATCAGCATGAAAAAATCTATTAAAAAAATGTGTAGCACGTAAAATGTAATACCTAAGGGCTCATGGTAATCGATAATCTAAATTTTAACTAAAAACTGTCAACTTTGACATCGATTTTTCAGGTTAAAAATATTTTTTCACATTCTCTTTATTTTTCCTGTATTCTGCAGGTATTCACCTACAACTTTCAATAGGATTTATCTCTCTATGTTATTTCTGTCAAAAGATAATGAATTTTCACACAAAAAATATCACTTTACCCCAGTGTGCGCCCCTTGTTACGCACTTATAAAAAAATATTATGAGTAACTTGTGCAGGGCCAACGATTCTCCACTCGTGCGGGTGTGCGTACTCGTGGGCAATCGGCGACTTTCCGCTCTCCTTGCTCAATATACTATGGAGATGCTCTTTATACGTAACATTTTTCATAATCCAGGATTAGACTTCTAAATATGTCAAATTAAAAAAAATGTGCACTTCAAATATTTTTGGAAACAAAGGTTCAATTTAAGTAGTTACGGCTCTCATTGAGGCTGCATAATCCAGTTATCAAAGTGATTATTTTATTAGTATCAAAGATGATCAAAATGACATATTTCATCAGTTGAAAACTTACGTTTCTTAGTTGAATTCACTGGCTCATTTTCTTTAACTTCCAGGCGCACTTCTGAGTCATCTATCATAGTCGAGCTACAATCAGAAATGGCCCTATCCTTTAGAGATGACTTTATGGTTTTTGTGTTTTCCCGTTCCGAAATCATTTTCCTCTTTCTTTTCCTGCCCTTACTTCTCAGATTGTACCCATGGCCACAGGCGGAAGCCTCCTCTACATTAATTTCTGCCGCCTTCGACCGGATGTCTTCCAAAAATTCCAATTGTTGCTCATCAAGTTCCGGTTCAGCCTCAGACTCTTCATCTTTCTCGGTCTGATGGCTGATAGATGGATGTTGGGAGGGTTTGGGTGCAACTTTTTGCCGCCGCGGATCCTCTGGATGAGCACCAACATCCTTTCCATGTAGCCATAGTTCATACCTACAAAGAAATTAAAGTATGAAACATAATAAAAAAACTCTTTTTCAGAATTTCGAAATAAGATAAAGGTACTCTCAACTTACCTTTCTGGCTGAAACCGTTTGACGAACGTGTCCATAGAAATTTTAACAGCATCCACACTGCAGGTACACTGTGATGCCCGCTTTCCGTATTCGACCCACCTTGGAGCCGCAAAATTTGTGGCCTCGGCGCAATTGAATCCGTGGTTAAAGCCTGCGTGATAACTGTACGGAAATGTCACGATAATCTCACCAACTTCTTGAGTGACCTGTGAAAATACGACTGACTCGTAAATTGTATTTATAAAAAAGGTCCAGTTAAATCTATCAAAGGTTAATTTCAATTATGTAAATATTAATAAGGATTAAGATTCGTGGTAGCGATTCGTCGCAAAGTACAAACAAATGCCACCGAGAATACTCATCTGGAAAAATCATGCATTTTATACAGCCATTTTTGTATTGTCGGCACAATTCTCAACCGACTTCAATGAAACTTGGCAGCTGACTGACCAACCATTAAAGAATAAGTTTAAAGATGATTTCATGTTAATGACTTAGAAACAGTGAGATTAAAAGGATAAAAAAATTGTTAATCAGTTTTCTTTCTGTGATTAGAATTAATGACTTCAGGATATTTCGGTGACTGCAGGATATTTTTTTGTGACTTAAGGATATGTCAGTGACTTCAAATTAATTCAATGACTTCACTGAATTCAGGAAACTTCAAAGAAATCAGGAGATTTTACTGACTTCAGGAGACTTCTCTAACTTCAGAGACTTCACAAAATTACCACTGTATATACCACTATATAAGTTAAGGACAAAAGGCTAAGTTTAATTTTGCGTAATACTACCTATACATATTATACGAAATCAAAGAGCGCTTTATTTTTTCGCAATCTTATTTGAGACTTAAATATTTCACTTTAATCCTTAAAGGCATTCACAGAACATGAGTCTGACCAACGCCTCTTATAAACTCTTAGAAATCGTTTCCAATTCACATATACAGGCCGCACAGTCCCTATGGGATAAAAAGTAGGGTATGATAAAGAAATGTATAGCCAGTTCTTTTCTGTATTATAATTAATTTTTAAGTTAGCTTTGATAAATCCCTTAGACAGGTAAAGATTCCTTACTGATAAAAATAGAGTAGAAAAAAATTTAAGAAAAGCCAAGTCAAAGTTGCAGTCAAGTTGCACTTGATGATTATCCGGAATATGAGCAAAAGCCTCACATCCAAAAATTCTTATATGAGACAAATTAGGTTTCTTACAAATCCAGATTTCATAAGGGTTAGTATCTTTTACCTGCGTAGATGGAATGCGATTCCCATAGGAAACGCTGCATATCTTTTGCATGTAGCATTGACTCGCACTTTCAATTATGGTGCGGCAATCTCTTTCTGAGCGACCGCTTTGCTCACGAGTGTACGGTGCTCGAATAGAACGCATGTGTGGATAAGATAATCCTCAATTTGTTTGTTTATATATTCTCGGCCTTTGTCGACCTGCAGAACCTTAATACGTCGATTGAACTTATTCGACACCATTTGTTCGTATTCTTTGAAATACTGAAATACGTCTGCTTTGTGTTGCATAAAATAAACATACCGTAAACCAGAGTTGTCATCTTTGAAGGATATGCTGAATCGAGCTCCTTCCAAGGACTGTGTTAACATCGGACCAAGTATATCGCTAGGTATAAGTTCTCCGGGTTGCGAATTCCTCTTGGTTATTTGGTTCTTAAATGGAAGTCGATGGGCTTTTTTAAATTGACATGCCTCACAGAAAAAAATTCCTCAGTCTTGGAGAAATTAACACCATCAACGAGAATCTTTTTCGCTATGGTTGATTGGTTCACATGACCAAGACGCTCATGCCAAATTTTTAGATCATTATTTACTGTTGCATTTGTCTCACCGACAACTATAGAATTAAAAAAAGTCGACGTATATTATTATTTTGTTTGATACCTTTTAGGATTACCTGTCTCCTCTCAGAATCTAGACAGCGTTGTAGGTGAACTTCACGTCCAGCTTTCTTGTTGTGCATACACCTACTGAGAATAAATTCTTTTTGAAACTTGGCACATACAATACATTTTCAAGATTTACACTCCACCAGACATCAATTAACCTTTTCGCTTTAATTGTTTCCATTCCTTTCATATCACAAATTCTGTCGTTACCAAATTCGACGTTTCCACCTTCGAGTAGGGAAAAGAATGAGAATCTCTCTCTTCGAAAGGAAATATAGTTCGATATACCACTGTCAGATAGCCATATATTTTTAATATCACTCGCGAAAAGAGATGACTCTTCACTACGTGAGATGGCACTAAGAGCGGACATAGACGAGTTCGACACTGACATTTTTTTCTCCGGAAAAACACTGTTCACAATGAGAGCTTCGGTGTTACCATTACCGTTTTTATCATTGCTGTTTTTATCGTTAGAATTCAAACTCACCCAGCTGAAAATTCCTGTATAGGATCATCGGAGGATTCTGCACCTGTTCCTGTACAGGAAGCTGCACACGAAGCCGTACAGGTTCCTTTGCGAAGAAAATTAAGGCGCAGCTTTCTATACAGAAATCGATCAAAGGAACCTTTGGAAAGATCCTATACAAAAACGAAGACTTATGTCGCTTACAGCTTAAAAGTTGTGTTTCTTTTATTCCCTTGAAGATCCGACTCACTATCGAGAGAGCTAAGCCACTAACGAACCCACGTGGATTAGTTCCTATGCAGGTTCATGTATAGGAGCCTGAACAAGTTCCTGTATATGAATCCACTACTCTGTAAAGGAACCTGTACGGGATAATTCAAAGATTATCATGCAGACAGGTTCCTTTGCAGGATTATTTACAGTGTACTTCGCCATATTCCTGCACAGAAACCGTCAAGATTTCCTATATAGGTTCGTGTGCAGTTTCGCGTACAGGAACATGTGCAGGATCCTGCGGATTTCCTGTGCAGAAATTTTCAACTGGGCATGGCAGCAAGTGCACTTGCAACGTCGTCATATGCTGTTAGGCGTGCTTCCTTCAACAAGCGTTCCAATAAACTATTCTGAGTTGGCTGTGCTGGATGAACACTATCGCGTAGAGTTCCTGAAACGTTATATTTTTAGGCAGTCTTCCGAGCACTTTTGACATGATAACGACATCCGACACTTGTTCGCCGAGTTCTGCGAGTTACCGTGCCACGTCTTCTACCTTTGCAACATATTACTACACTGAATCGTTTGTTGCCATGCGGTACTTGTGAAACTTTCGCATCAACATTAGCTTGTTGGATGCAATTTTTTATTCATGTATTGTAGATAACTTCGTCTACATTTGAGCCGCAGAATTACACGTTATCGGATATTCAAGCTGTGAATATTCCATTGCCGAAGAAATAATTAACACGGCCTTTGCGCCTTCTTTCGACCAATCCGAACACGTGAGATCAGTTCTACGGGGTTCAGCCTTCGTGCCACTGACGATTTCTTTTCATCCATGCACGGTAAATATCGCGATCATCTAGAAATTCCATAAAATGTAGTTCGTGCCGTTAAACTTCGTCACGTTTTTTGTATTAAGCAGATCCGACGTTTTTTATTTTTTTTTAAACTCGCACACAAACACACAAAACGACTGGACTACGAAGAGAAGTCTGAAGATCGGTGGTCGAAAAAAGGAAGTAAGGCGCTGTTGCTATGCACGCTTCGGAATGCTATGAATCGGTCAGTTCACTTGCCCGTTTTTCATAATCTGTTGAAATAAGAGTTGTATACACTATTCTGGGGGTAAACTAAGGAAATAGACTAAAGATAGAGTAAATATACAATTGATTAAGAACGTCACATCAGCCTCGTATAAAATACAGAGGTGAAATGATTCATAGTAGATCAAAAAGCAAAACGCTCGAGTCTATAAGTGGCGCCAATTCTGCGTAGCAACTACATATTAATTGACTTATTCGGACAAGATTGGCACGAGCAAGGCGAAGGAGTGGATACAAACATTAGACGGAATAAAAACTATACACAGATGGCCGGACTGGTTTGTCCTTGAAGAAGCTCGAACACACATGTCCGAAGGAGCTCGGGATTGGTTTGAACTGCGCGCACCTGAACTTAAGACGTGGAAAGGCTTTAGTGAAGCCTTTACTAAAACGTTCCATGTTCCGGCCAGTACGACTCAAAAATGGCGAAAGATAGCGGAAAGAGTCCAAGTGCAACAAGAGTCACTGACGATTTACTCCTACAATAAAATAAAATTATGCAGAGAGTTGGGTTTCGGCATGCCAGATATCAAATATGACCGTATGGATTCCCAACGCACCAAGAGGATCAGAGGACAAAGCGACATGAAGGCGGATCAACTCAAAACACAACCTTCAAAAATTCAAACGTCTAGTGATGATAATACGAAGTAAACCCTAAAGTCAACTACTCCAGGAAAAAAATACAAACGACCTCCAATTAGAAATTCCGAAGGTCAATTATTTGCAAGTACCATTATCTAAAGAGGCTCCGGCCAAAACTGAGTTTATTATGACAGATGATACCGGTGAATTTACGCGAATTGTGTTTGGACTGATGAATGCGCCTTTTATTTTTCAAAATTGATGCAACGAGTATTAGTTCCATTTAGAGATGAAAACATTCTTTTTTATCTTGATGATGTTTTGCTTTCGGGAAGATTCGCCAACATTAAGAAAAAAATTTATTGCAGTTATGAAAGCCCGGAAAAATAAAACTGGAAGCGATTAGTGATTTTTCAGTTCCTGCGAACAATACGATACTACGTACATTTTTGGGTCTCGTGAGTGTTTTTCGTCGCTATACCTACAAATTCGCGGGAATGGTTTCTCCTTTATACGATTTATTTAAAAAATGTCAGACTTTCAAACGGACTTCCGAAGAAGATATCGCATTTCGTACAATTATCCGATTATTAATAAAGGATCAGACTGTGCAACCATTTCGAACAGAATTATAGAATTGCACAAAGATGCAAGTGCATTCGGTTTAGCAGCTATGCTTTTTCAAAAAGAGGACGACGGTAAATTGCATTTAATATACGCGATTAGCTCGAGCAGTATTCGCGAGCTACCTACTGAACTTCGATTATTTTACTACGAAACCTACGGAATAAACTGTGCCCGGAACTCTAACCTCGACTTAATCATTAAAAATCCTAACCCCGACTTACTAGTTTTTCTCGAAACCCTAACCAAAAGAATCCGACTTATTTACGGGGGCACAGTGTATGAAGGTGAAGGTGGAAAAAACTCGTAGGAATCTGAAAGTGTGAAGAAGGAAGTCTCCGGACCCCTGGAGATATTTTCACCAGCCGGTATCAACTTAGCGAGTCGTTTTTTCTCTTCGTCGATAAATATAACCCTTAACGGTAAGTGCTCTACCATTTAAAGAAAAAATATCAACCTTCGACATGTTTCTGCTCTCCACACTTATATAAGTTTTTCTCTCTTATTTCTTTCCTATTCACCTCTCTCGGTCCTCTGCTAAGAGGATCTGAGAATTTCTCTTCTAGTTTCTCAGGCTTTTTACTCTCTCGGTCCTCTACTAAGAGGATCAGGGAATTTCTCCTTTTCTATCAGTCTTTACACTCTCTCGGTCCTCTGCTAAGACGATCTGGGAATTTCTCCTTCTATTTTCTCAGTCTTTACTCTCTCGCTCCTCTGCTAAGAGGATCTGGGAATTTGTCCTTTTATATCAGTATTTTCACTCTCTCGGTCCTCTGCTAAGAGGATCTGGGAAATTCTCCCCCTATCTGTCAGCCTTTCTACTCTCTAGGTCCTCTGCTAAGAGGATCTGGGATCCTAGTTGTAAATTATGATGGAAACGCTAACCACCAGGAAATGGCTTTTTGACTACAGATGGACCAGTCCCGAGTGAATCGGCCAAGCCAACACAAACGCTGGACAGATCGCTATCGCCGGGCCCTTGATGACCAGCAGGCAACCCCGGGAGCCTACGTTCTCTTGCCACCTAAAAGAAAGAGGAGGAATCGCGGAGATCGCCGGAACCGAACCAGAGGGCTCCCGGTCAACCAACCTGCAATCGAACCCGTGCCTGTAACCACCGACCAGGCCATTCCCCAGGAAGAGGAAATCGAGGAGTCCAACATTCCCCAACAACTCGATCAGGTCCTACCAGACTTAGAGGGATATTCTTCGCCGGCAGAAATCTCCAACTTGGGGAACAAGGAGCTCATTCCCCTCGAGGAAGTGTTGTGGGACCTAGGCGTCGATCTTCCGCCTTGGGAGACGTCCCCGCCACCCTCAGAAGTACGGAGCCCAGCCGCAGAGACTACAGCTATTCAGCCCTTAGGGGAGGAGGACCTATTTTAGCTGCGTGCCTCTCCCATTGACTTCTCGCCTCCGAAGCCCATTGAATTGTCGCCACCAAAACTGGTATACTTCCTTTCGGCCGTACCAAAGCCCCCTCCCAGGACTACATTGAGGGAAATCTCCAGCTCTCCTTCCACGAGAGCGGAGCCTACTAGAAAGCGGATAAACGAGCCCGGAGCTAGCCTAACTCTCCCTGCCCAGAGTTCCAGCAAGAGAAAGAGGTCAAAGTCTCGCCCTCCTCCACGACGCTCGCCCAGGAAGTTAAAGTCTTATCCGTCACCGCGAAGATCACCTCGCAAGCAGCAGGCTCTCGCTCAAGTATACCGACTACCTCCCCTATAGGCCGTTTTTGCAAGAAAGGATCCCGAACGGGACCCAATCCGTCCAAAGACCTACCGGACGCCCAAAGGGCTTAAGTCGGTCATCATCCGTCCTCAGCCGAATATCGTGTGTCGAAACCTCTTTGACCGATGATTAATCTGAATCTACCATGCATTTTCCTTGTAATTGATAAAATAAATGTTTTTTACTATTGTTTCATGAATAGTTCCAGAATTTATTATCAAGAATATTAAAAATAAATGAACTGACTTTCAAGAGATTTATAGAAAAATATATAATATAAATGTTAAAGGCAAAAAATGGAAAATTATTAGTTATTATTATTATTAGCCAACGGCTATGCCACGCTGAAAAAACCAGTTCTCGTCAGATCACTGAAGTTAAGCAGCGTTGGACGCGGTTAGTACTTGGATGGATGACCATTCGAGAATACTGTGTTCTGTTGGCATATTATGGGTGTGGTGAGCCCAAACTTGTAGTTATTTATAACTACAAGAAAACTATCCACCTAGAAACACTACCCGAATCGGGTAGTGTCACGCCTACCCTGAAAGGGTAATGGTATACATACATTAGTTCTTCCATCATTATTGCATCATGATAAAAGGCACAAATGTTAAAACATTCATTGTTAACATTCAGACGGTCTCACATTTTATATAAAATCTTATAGAAAGTGAAGTATCTGTTACGTTCGGCGAACCTAGCCACCCTTTCCATTTTCACGGCCTAAAAAAATGACTACTACATTGATTGAAATTCAAATTAAAATATAGCACCATTAAATTAAATTAAAGTATAAATCAGTTAAATTCTTAAATCCTAATTTATATTAGTAAATTAGTAATTTAGCATGTGATGAATAAGACAACAAAGTTCAATTAATTGAGAGTAAAATTACTTTTTTTTAATCTGATAAGAACATGAATCTAACCCAAAACATCTGCGATGTGAAAAATCTGCACGGTGCAATTACAAGAATTTATGAAATCAAAGCTGGCCAAGTAATTTGCAAAATTCATATTATTAAATATATTAAGAAAATTTGTTTATAAAGTAACCTATAGGAATTGTTCAAATAACTTTTAAAGAACCATTTCAGGCTTTCTAAATTTAACACTTGGCGAGATTTAATGTTTGAGTAAAATTATTGAAAAAATTGCTAAGAATTGGAGACTGATGGTATGAAATAATCCCGCCAAGTTTTAGAATGTCAAAAATGGCTTGGTAAGATTTATTAAAACAATCACTATACACAATATGGAAAAAATTTGGTTGCCAATTATATTTAAATATGGCTTTTTTTCAAATTTGTATGGCCAGCTTTGAATTCACAAATCAATGTAGGAGAGAGTGCCCATCACTGAGTCTCTGTAGAAAGTGGTTATTTTCAATTTTTTGAAAAACCAGCATATCGATTTGTTTTAAATTTTATGAATAAATAACATTAATGCGAATACATTAAGTACAAAAACTTAAGGCACTCAAATTGTTTAGCAAACGATAAAATATGTATAACGTCAACTGGGCGAATCGCTATAATAATTCTTACAACATTATCAAAGGACTCTATTTTATCTCCCATATAAATAAATGAATATTCATTTGTAAAACTACATTGACATTAATTTCAAAAATATATAGTCATCTAGCCAATAATAACTAAACAAACCAGGAAACAAGAATCCAGTCACTTGCTTTTAATGGGTTTCAAATTCATCTGAATAGCCTATCTGTCACTGGAATTACAGATTGCCGCCGATTAGTTTTTACCAGAATTTTACTCGTTATTACTTGTTTGACAGACCTATATGCCGCAAAAGCCTTTAAATCCTCTAGAACTAAAATAGTAAAAGGAATCTAGTAGCATTGCGTATGATTTCTCTTAATCTCTCAATAATTTACAAATTTTAAAA
Source organism: Andricus curvator (assembly GCA_932195095.1). NCBI lineage: Eukaryota > Metazoa > Arthropoda > Insecta > Hymenoptera > Cynipidae > Andricus > Andricus curvator. The sequence goes on along the minus strand of CAKNYM010047483.1, from coordinate 4,445 downwards.
ATCATGTAAAATTCGAAGCTATTCGGGAAACTGACAGATTCACATAGTCGCAAACCAATTCAGTTTTAAAAACCTCAATCTGCCATTGACAGATACAGAATTCACGGAGTCGCCTTTTCAATAAGTTCTTTTTCCTGGGAATACAGAAATAAAAGATAGGTGATGTTCATACGTTATAGCTCATTCTTGTTTCTTTCCTGATTACTATTATTATTTTGCTTTATTCGATACAAGTATATATTTCAGTAAGCGTGTTTATCAGGGATGTCCATACATAGTTCCCTGACTCGCTTCTCTTCCACTTCTCCAAGCGTTTTTCCCTGCCTTTTCCTCGCACGCTCGTTCGTTCTCTGCATAAGGCGGTAAGAGAGGGGATTGACCAGTGCCAGATTTTTGCTCTTTACTTTTTCCGTGGAAATCCTTGGTTTATAGTGTTAATATTAATATTCAATAGAAAAGTTGAATTGTCTTCAATTCTTGATTTTTTCTTCTTTTAACTACCATAGACTGGTTTAATTTTGTACTAATCTTAGCGTACGATACACGCACATGTAACAGTACTTGATCATAAACATTGTAGCTGGTGGGAGGCCTTAAGGGTCTAATTAGACTGGAGGCCTGGAGATGGTGAACCAGAGGGACTACATCGCGAGGTGTGGCTGCTCTGGGGAACTGATGGACTCTAGTCTGCGGGACCTAAACTAAGGAGCGGTCCTTCCAGGGTGTAATAGCAAAGCCCCCTGGAATATCGAGGGCGCGAATTATGCTCCCAAGCCATTATGTGACCAGGGTTAACAAATCCTTGAACGCCCCAGCATGTCCCCCTCAATCGAGGCGGGCAAGTCGGCGTCACAAAGGAGGTGTCTTAACGGAGACTTTGGGACATGAGGTCAAAACCCGTAATATATAGACCCGCCCCCTGCAAGCGGGGCTCTGCAGGGTGTATTCTTTATTTCCCTAGTTACTCGTGGGACCAGAATGGGCGACACAATAAATAAAAACAAAAATAATGAGCGCTCTGATATGGAGCCCTCCTCTAACCCACCATCAAGGATGGAGGGTTTCTCAGGGGCCGTCCACCTTGGCAGTGCGCAGAAATCAAAAGCTTGCACAGCGCGGCTCTCGAAAACCAACCAAGGCTCTTCACAAGGGGCATTAGATATAGCAGCATCATCTGGGGCGACTCTCCAACTCGGTCTACGGACAGGAGGAGGTTGGACTCCAGGGGAGGTTCGGAATTAGTCTATATTTAGCTGAGTCGGGAATCTCAATGATGCAGATAAATTTGCATCACAGCAAAGGCGCGTATGGGGTTCTAACCAGACGTATGTATGTGGTGCAGACAGGGAATGCCCTAATCCAAGAACCCTGGCTATACAGGAAAAGGTTTAGTGGCTTGTCAGGGTCCGCGATATATAAGGGTCCGCGCGAAAAAACACCAAGGACATGCATATTCGTCAAGAGTATGGATGCAATCTTGGCGCCTAGGCTCTGCTCCAGAGATCTCACCGTTATGAAGGTGAGACTCATGGGCAGAAGCGGAGAAAGGCTAGAGGTGTTTGTTGCCTCGGCCGATCAGCTTGACGTCTTTCATCTTGAAGACGTTGGAGAAGCTGGTCGAGAGATATATCAGGGAGGAGGTGCTTTTAGCTTCCCCGCTGCACAGAGGGCAGCAGCTTGAAACAGAATAGATATGCTGTGGGCACCTTCTTGGGTATAAAGGATGCCTTCAGCAATACTCCAGAAGTCATCTGTAGAGAGACTTCGAGGTGTGGCATGCCAGACCATCTTGTAAGCTGGATAGAAAGCATGTTACGCGGGAGGAGACTTGACACCAGATGGGGCAAAGGCCTAGTCAGGGGAATAACGCCACGAGGGTGCCCACAGGGGGTTGTCTTGTCACCCCTCCTGTGGTGCATTGTAGTGGACAGCTTCCTTCGTGGATGGGTCTTACAAAGGTCGGCACGGGGTCTAAGACCTAAAATGCTAGCATGGCTCTACTCTGCTGCCCTTAAATCAAGGACCTATATGCGGCCGTGGTCTGGTGGCCGCGGGCGGAACTTCAAGCGATGCAGGACAGACAGCGATGATTACAAACGCTAGCGTTTAGGGGTTTGACGGGAGCAATGAGGACTACGCCCACAGCGGCGATATGATACATGCACTGTGAAGAACCCCTACATGTTCCGATAACTGCAAGGACCACCTGGCAAGAGTGAATAGATGATTTCGAGGGACTAGACACACTAGGCTCCCAAGTGACATCAGCACACTGACGATTCTAGAGATGAAGCAAGATAAAAGGATAAAATGCTTCCACTTCAAAAAAACTTTCCGCGTTTGCATTCCAAGCAGGATTATGTGGAAAGCAAATTGTTAGCCGCTCCTCCAAGGGGAAATCTGGCATACAGATGGCTCCAGAACATAGGGAGGATCAGGAGCAGGAATCTATGACAGCACGAGAGAGAGGGGGATATGGATCCCGCTTATGTGACATGCTGCTGTCTTTCAGGCGGAGGTCCTGGCCGTCCTTCGCTGTGCTGAAACATTTTGAGAAGAAAACGCCGCTGGCAGGTCAATAACGATCTGATCGGACAGCCAAGCGACATTAACTGCAGTTGGGAAACCAGACATAACATCAGAACTGGTTTGGGAATGCGAAATGGCATCAAACCAACTTGCATAAAAGAACAAAGTGTCTCTTCATATGGGTCCCTGGTCGCAAAGGGATCACGGGCAACGAAAAGGCGGACCAGTATGCAAAATGCGGCGCAGCAGGTGAATACATAGGAACGGAACCGGTACTGGGACTAGCGTCTTGCTGCATCAGGATGACCATCAAAAGCTGGATCCGAACAAAGCACTGGGAACAAATCCAGGGTTGCCGACAGGCGAAAGGCATCCTGGGCTATACGTACAGGATGGACAGAGCCAGGGAAATAATCCTGGGTTTACCCAAGAAAGACACAAGCAAAGTAGTTCAGATGCTTACAGGGCACAACCACCTGAACTATCATATGCACACAATGTGGTATAACCCCATGACAGAGTGCAGAAAATGCGGCAGGAATGATGAAACTTCCCTGCATGCATTATGCCAGTGCCCGGCAGCAGCTAGGCTCAGGCAGAAAATCCTTGGGGCCCATGTTATGGAACCTGAGGAAAGTATAACGCGATCAGTGATTGATATACTAGACTTCACCTAGAGGTCTGGGATTAACTACTGAGAGCGAATGGTTAAAGGTATGGCACAATAGGCTTTATAGCTTCAGCGCCAGGGGAGTTCCATCGTGGCTTCCCTCCGCTTTTAAACTAAACTAACTAAACCGAATAATTGGAAAAATTTAAGTGTAGTGATTGGCCCCATCGTGGTGTGAATCGCAACTACTACCTATTACCTTCATACATTTATCAACAAGTTTTATTTTTAGAAAGATCTGCGAAACATTTTTCTTGAGACCATAAAAAACTGATAGTAAAAGCTATTAAAAATTTGAGGCAATGTAGGCACTTTCTACATCACGTTTAATATTTGGTTTGTGAAAAACTGTAGCGATACGCCCCGATTGGCGGTACTTATGATAAACATTGCTAAATGTCTTAGTTGGAACATCCGAAAACACAGAATGTTTAAAATTGCATGAATAATTTTCTTATAAGTGGCATTTGAGTACAGGAAACAGTGGATCGAGAAATTTCCTCATAACATGTATTTAATAATAATAATAATAATTAGGTTGTAATTTTTATGTAAAAGTAAGACCTATTTTAGAAATCGCGTATCATTTGCATTTTGTACACGTTAGAATACTTAGAGAGTCCGATAACAACATATTCTGCTTTTTCTTCGCTGAGGAAACGTAAACTGCGTACTAAATTAATTATTTTATAACATTTTTACATCAATGGACTGTTATGAACATTTTTTCATGTTTTATAACATGCAAAATAAAATTTGGTGATCGATCCACTGTGACCAGACGACTTTAGAAATTAGAACGATTCATCCTCGCAAAAAAGCGATAAATTTGTATAATAAAGTATAGAAAATATTTTTTATCGCATTTGCATTATGTAATTAAGTGTATACAATTTATATTGACGTATTTAACTTAATGAATTATGTCAAATTTAGGCTTAATTATGGCTTTAAAAAGTATTCGATACACTTATAGCTACTCTCCCCCAAATATAATTTTGGTAGATTCTTTGCATCGCAGATTTTTTTGCTTGGTTCAACTTATTCCAAAAGTAATACAGGGTGTTTTTTTCAACTTGAGACAACGAAATATCTCAAAAAATACGCATCCTACGGAAAAAATGTCTGGAATAAAAACTTTTTACTTTCGAGGGGGAAAAAAGATTTGCTAAAATTTACCCCACCCCACAGGAGGCAGCGGTGGGGGTAACTTTGTAATTTCAAATGGCAACCCCAATTTTTTATC
>CAKNYM010047482.1:143351-176949 GCA_932195095.1 Andricus curvator | reverse complement strand
ATGTGTCCCCTAAGGGTTTACATTTTTCTTGTATCTCTTCCCTATTCCTTTACACACCCCCCACACACTTACTTGGTGGTGGGAGGGGGACCTACAGTTTAAGGTTGGTTCCGAACCACCAAAAGCAACAGTTTTAAGTACCTAGAGAACCTTTTTCTCTAGAGGTACCGGTCCCACGACTTTCCGGAGATGAACAACTCACTGTCTAGGCAAGTGTTCACCGCATGGGCCGCCGAGGCTCTTCCAGAGTGCGAGGCGGAAATCGAACCCGCAAGCCGACGGAGTGGGTCCGAAGCCTACGCCTTAACTCCCACGACCATCGTCCCACTTATATATATATTGTAACTGCTAGATTTTAGCTAAGTTAACTTTTATAAACAATTCTTTGGATTGTTTAAACAATTTAGTAAAATTCAAAAAGGGATACGCATGGGGGAAGAATAAGATTGACTTTTTCCATCAATGAAAAGGTGTTTATTCACCAAAACCTACTCTGCGCTATTTTTACAATAATAAATCCCTAACATTCCTAACATCCCTAACATTCTTATTTGCAATACAAAACTTCTTACAATTCAAGCTTTCTATGATCTCGTAGGATCTTCTTTAAACTCTTTAACTTCTAGAAATCTCGTAGGATCTTAGCTCTTAATTTTCTAACTAATCTTCTCAAAGTATGATTCTTTAATCTCGTAATATTTTTTCAAACTCTATGAATCTCGTAGGATTTTAATCCTCTATAAAATTCTCAAATATGATTCTTTAATCTCGTAAGATTTCGCTTAATTTTCTAAAAAATCAATTCAAAATATAATTCTTTTTCACTTTTTGCTCAATTTTCTCTTTCTCTCAGATTGTTATAAAAATTCTTTGGCAGACAGGATTCTTTCTTGTGCAGACCGTCCCGTAGGAAATAAACGTTCAAATTGTGGCTATAGCCTTTTAGGATTTCAAATCCAAATATTTTCAGAATACGGCGTCAGCAAAGCAAAGACCCGATGTTTAATTCTATTCTTATTTTCGCCCACTAGCGATGCTAATTAAGACACACGATAATATTCAGATAATAAGTACAATGGCTAATCTGTCTGATAGTAATCGATCATAAATTGTAATCAAGTAAGAGGATCCCGTAGACACTACTCTTCCGTTCGCACTACGAAAAAGGGCCTGAGTCGAGTCGCTCTCGACTACAGGTGCGTTCCTACATGCCCGTAAGAGAGACAAGAAAAGGTATTTAAAATAAAGGACACAGCCTTGGTATTCTGTAATTTACCAGTTTTAGAGCGATCTCTTCTCAGTAAAGTAAGTAAACTAACTTCTCAGTAAACTAAGGACTATTACAGGGATTTGAGTCCTTTTGAACTCGTGAAATATTCTCGAGGCCTGCTATTCAAGCTTAGACACTTTCTTAACCAGGTTGGGGAGTGGACTCCCGCCTGATTATAAGAAACTAAGGATTTGACTAAAAAGTTATAAATTTAAAAATCTAACTCCGTCACCCAGGGTACACGGTTGACCCTGCTCTGAATTTCAGTTAGGCTGAAGGAATTATATTTGACAATACTGCACTTTTAGAAGAGGCCCTAGCCTGATAAAATCTTTGAAAATATTTTAAGTTCGACTTTTCGTCCTTAGCACTCGGATTCTAAGTCCGCTAAAAAAAGCACAGGAAAATCTGTTAGATTTATTTCGCTCTAGGCGTACAAAAGGAAAAGATCCCAAAGGAAAGTTAGAGTCTCAAATAGTACTCGCAAAAGGTTATTCAGAAAGATGGACTTTATAGACCGGATTGGGAAGTTGACTTCCGTCCGCCCTTAGAAGGTCTTTCCTTTATATAAATAACTTTCAGAACTTAAGATTTTAACCTAAGAACTCAAATTTATTCAAAGTGCTAGAGAAGAAGTACGAGACAAGAACGAAGAATGAAATTCTCCGGCTTCTCTCGAGGTACTTCTCAAGCCCTGCTAAACTTGCTACGCGAGCCCCCCAACTCCTCGAATCTGGGTCGCGCGACCGTTTTTATGGGCCGCGCCCTGCTCTCAGACTCCCACGCTCCACAAGAGTGTTTTAGTGGGAGGCTCCGAGTCTGTGCTCTTTCCTTGCCCTCTTATGATGCAACTTTCCTCGGTCTCTTCGTTTGCGCAAGGAGTTTTGCCTAAAAGAAGGCTCTATACTGTAACCCGATGGTTACATCTGCCCCTCTTTAAAATTCGACAGAAGACAGAACGACTATGATTAAACAAATGATACACTAATGTATGGAAATGTACAACTTATCTAGAAAAAAATAAATCTAATAAAAAAATAAACTATTTATATGAGTAATTCCTCTACGGTGCTTCTCCCTCTAGTTTTCCAGTCTTCTGGGAGAATTTTAATCCATCGTTGTGGTATCTATTATTTCTTCCACGATTCTCCAAAGGGTTCTCATACGAACGGATCCATCCTGGATTTATGGGCCATGGTTGTCAGGCCTATACGACTGTGTGAATTGAAATGGCCGAAGAGTGTGTTTAGGCAGGGCACAGAGGGGTGCAGATTAGTTCAAAAAGTGGTGGTAGGTGGCGCAAACCTTTTGGTGATGAGGGACGTAGAGAGGCAAGAGGATTGCGCAGACCTGAAAGTGACATAAAAGTGAGGTTACGTTTATGTTTTGTTTTGGCTTGCGTGTTAGTCGTGTTATTTGCAACTGAATTGAATTAAATAAATAAAATGTCAACAATTGATCGCAAGGAATGTGTTGTGCACGGTTGTGAAAGAAGACAAGTGCCTGGTCAAAAATCTGTGGATCACCAGTTTCCTAGAGGAAACGCATACTAATTTTTGTTTAACAATCCATATTGGCATAACAGAATATAATTTTTAGTAATGCTACTACTTGCATGGATTTGTGCGCACGTTTGTATACATTGATGGTTTGAATGCGTTGAATTAAATTTTTAATTCAAGATACATTAAATAATTAATGCAAAATCCAGGAAATAATAAGCAGAAAATATGTCGAAATTATTACACACATTTTTTCTGTATTTCCAGTGTGATATTTACAGAATCTTGCATCTATCCTTCAATTTATTGTCGACTACAAATTTTCATGACATTTTCAAAAAGCAAGTCAGGGAAAATATACATATAATATACGCATATTTTTTAAATTTTATTAATTTTTTCAAACAGAAATATAGAATTGAGTAAATAAATAGTGGCATATACCAAATGAAATTAATTTGAGGAAAACCATGTACTAAATTTTGTATTTCTATTTTTGAAAATTGCAAAAAAGTAATCAATTTCAATTTGCACAATATGCGTGAGGTGTTTTTTACAAGAATTGCTTTTTGACAGCGTGAATCAAATTTCTGATCGAAAATAAATTGAAGAATTGATGAGAAATTCTGGAAGTAATACACAAAAAGTACGAAAAACATATTTGTAGTCATTTTTACATATTTTCTGTTTAGTATATCCTGGATTTTGCATTAATTATTTAATTTATCTTGAATTAAAAATTTAATTCAACACACTCAAACCATCAATGTATACATACATGCGCACTAATACATGCTCACAGAGTCTTGGTTACTAAAACGGTGGTAGGTGGCGCTGAATTCCGCCATTTCTTTTACACACAGTCGTATAGGCCTGATGGTTGTGACGGCGACCATTCTCTATATTGCCGCCAGCTGTCGAGAGTCTCCTTGGGATGTGACCTACCTGGCTTCATGGCCATCTCCTTCACCGTCCAATTTCTTCTTGCAGCATAAAGATTATTGCGCTTGACAATTTGCTGCTCTCTCTCCGACTCAGGCCGTTTTTATGGGCGGCGCCCCACTCTCAGACCCCACGCTCCACAAGAGTGTTTCCGTGGGAGGCTGCGAGTCTGCGCTCTTTCCTTGCCCTCTTATGATGCAACTTTCCTTGGTCTCTTCGTTTGTGCAAGGAGTTTTGCCTAAAAGGAGGCTCTTTACTGTAACCCGATCTATACCATTAAACCATTTCCCTTTCAGGGTAGGCGTGACACTACCCGATTCGGGTAGTGTTTCTAGGTTTTTCTTGTAGTTATAAATAACTACAAGTGTGGGCTCACCACACCCACGATGTGCCAACAGCACTCATGTCAGTATTCTTGAATGGTCACCCATCCAAGTACTAACCGCGTCCAACGCTGCTTAACTTCAGTGATCTGACGAGAACTGGGTTTTTCAGCGTGGTATGGCCGTTGGCAATAATGGCCGATGGTTACAATATATATAGTTAAAAGTTTTTCATAAGGACAACCGCAGGATTTCGCCGGGAGCGGGTGCTAGTCTGAAAAATTGCACCCGCTCCCAGCGAAATCGCGGTAAAATTTCAGCCGTAACCACGTCTCACGACCGTGAGATGGGTGGTTACAGTCTGCGACGAATTCAATACGATGATCCGGAAAAAGTATCGTGCACCCTGAGGACACGGAGCGACCCAAGGACGACCGCCTTCTGCATTTTCCCTGAAGTGTCTCAGCTGTGACGTTTTAGTCAGCTGGTGCCGAAAATTCGATAACGAACATCGTTCGTTTCTCGAATTCCAGGAGAACTATGTCAGGCCTCGAGTGCGCAACAGAAACAATTGTCGAGAATATGAAGCAACTAGATAGTATGTGTCCTAGATGCTCGGGGTGTGCATGACACGCTCTGCAACTATCATCGGGAATGTCTTGGCTCAAAATGTGGCGACGGTATGCTAGAGTGGAAATGACACCGTCTTGACATGCCAAAATGAAGCCCTCCGTGCCCGACTTCAATCCGGGTGATCTAAGGAAAGCAAACGTTAGCTCATGCGACATCGACTGATCTTCCACATTTCTGTGGAAGATGCCGTGCATCCTCTTGTCAAAGAGCTGTTCGCGGAAGTTTTTCTCCTGTGCTTTCTTCATCCGGGCCTTCAGAAGTGAGTATTCAAGATGAATGAGATTTGCTGAATTTTGCACTTCAGCAGCCTCCTCCGCTGCTTTGTACAGAAACGCCCCTTTGCCCACTTCTTCGTGTTTCCTAACCATTTTAAGAAGAGGGTCTTGTCCGTTTGCAACTATATGTGCTGTACCCAGAATAATTATGTTGTGAAGACATTCAATATTCAGTATTCCGCGACCACCTAGGCGGCGTGAGATGTAAAGTCGCGGAACAGAAGACTTAAGGTGCATGCTCTTGTTCATGTGCAAAACCTTTCGCGTCCCGATATCAAGGGATCTGAGCTCGTCCTTTTTCCATGGAACCACTCTAAATGAATAGAATGCTACCGGGACGGCAAGAATGTTCGTTGCAGATACCTTGTTTCTCGTCGACAGTTCGGAAGACCAAATCTGTCGAATGAGACGTTTGTATCTGTATCGGAGAGTATCCTTTATAGATGACACGTCCTGAATGCGGCTCTGTGGCACGCCCAGGTATGTATAGGTCTCTCCAGCGCAAAGGTGTCGTATAGCGCTTCTGTGAACGAGCTCAGGATCTTCGGGGATTTCATTAAGTTTTCCGTTCTTCAAATTAACCTTGGCGCATTTCTCTAATCGGAACTCCATTCCAATCTCTTGAGTGTAATCTTTGACAATTTTTAGAGCTAGTTGTAGTTTCTCTTGATTTCTAGCATAGATCTTGAAGTCATCCACGTAAAATACATGCGTACTTATGCTTTCGGTTTCCAGGTTTGCCGCTGAGATACCCTTCGGAATGGCGAAGTGCGAGAGATAGTGGCAATAATGTGAGGCAAAAGAGGAGCGGGCTCATGGTGTCGCCCTGAAACACACCTCTCTGAAAGGTGATACTGTTAGTGATCACGCGATATTTTCCAGATGAGATAGTGAATCTGGTTTTCCAAAGCGGCATTAATCTCTCCATGCACCTCACAATGTGTGGATGAACCTCTAACCTTTCCAACAGGCAGATGATGAGTCTATGTTGAATAAAATTTGCGTGCGAATTTCGTGCGAAATTCGAGATTGTAATACTGCAAGTGGAGAAAAGTATTCGCGCGGAGTTTCGCTCGAAATTTGAGATAAAAAAATTCTGCAAGTCGAATAAAAGTTTCGGGCGGAGTTGCGCCCGAAATTCGAGATTGAAATACTGCAAGTAGAGAAAAATTTTCGCGCGGAATTTCGCTTGCAATTTGACATAAAACATTCTCCAAGTCGAATACAATTTTCGGGCTGAGTTTCGTGTGAAATTCGAGATAAATAATACTGCAAGTTGAGTTGCATTTCACACGAAATCCGTGCGAATTTCGCGCAAAAAAGGTTCCAAAACGCTCCGCGAAATTCGCCCGAAATCCACGCGAAGTTCACGTGAATCCGATCGGATTTCGAACGTATTTCGGGCAGATTTCCGCTCGAATTTCGCCCGAATTATTTTCACCCGGGTTACGTTCACACGAAACGCAGTATCGATTTGAAAATTTGGGAAACTAAATATGAACCACTAAGAAACGCGGGTCTGCTCCTACATTTTTATAATTATGAAAAAAGCACACAAACAAATTTTGTACGAAATTTTTTTTTATAATTATAAAAATATCGCGTTTCATGTGAACGTAAGTTGATTTTGAAAAAAATGTGAAAAAAATGTTGAGGTTACGCTCACATGGGCTTAAGCCAAGATAGAAAAAAATCGTACTACGCGTTTTTGAGAAAAACTATTTTTTTGTTTTTCAGCAAGTAAAAGTCTCATTTTTCTCAAAAACGACGCAAAATAGAAATATGCAGTTCATGATTGAAAATTGTTTCCATTCCTAAAATCTATAAAATTATACAGATAAAAGAGAAAGCCAAAGAAGCTTAGTTAGGAATACAGAAAAAGATATTAAGAAAAAAAACAAGTAACTCAAAAGCAATTGAATTATTAGCTTTAAAAGATTATTTGAATCGTTTGATAAGTTGTAAAAGTTGTTTGCAAATAATCAATATTTTTAGGAACTTATACTGTTTTCTTTTTATTCAATATTAATTCACTTAATGCCGCCACGTCCTTTAATTCCGAAATTATAATTTGTCACCTTTGAAATTATTGTTATGACCAAAACTGGTGCAAGACGTGGGCAAAAGTAGCACAAAGTGGCCAAAACTGTAGAGATCCAAGTTTTTTCAATATCCTCATTTTTTCAATTTGTTAATGCATTTTTTTATGAATGAGCGGCTGCAGTTCGTATTTAATGAACTCCAAGAAATATATTAAACCAGATCCTTTTATTTAAAACGTAATAATTAACTAATTATAAGCATTCAAAGTTGGAAAATTGCTTAGAGTGGAACATTGTAACAACTTTTAACTGTAATACAAAGGACCTGAGTTATTTTGGAAGAACTAAAATGAATAAAATGTTTAAACCAATTTGTTGATGAAAATTAAATTTTGACAGCTGTATCTCCTAAACCATTGGTGGTGTAATATTAGATTTTTTATTTTTAGAGGAAATTTTATACCCTTCAGTTTCTGTAGAACATGTCTAAGATTCAGAATGAACCAGAATGGAGAAATTTTGAAAAAAAACTGATTTTTTCACATATTTTTGAACATTTTACAGGGATCCAACGATTATTTTTCTTTTTAGTATCAAAATTATCGTGAGGTATCATGGCAATAAGAAAACAAAAAAAACGGAACGTTTAAGACCTTTTGGGTTGAGTTTCTTTGACCCCCTGAGTTCGAAAAACTGGTTTGTTTTTCGAAATTCACGTCAGTTGTCTTTTTCTTAGACAATTTAATGCTCACAACAATTAGAGAAAAAATTGAATTTCGAAAAAGGGAAAGTGAAAATGAAAGTGAAAAAGTTACATAATCGCCCACCGGTTCTGGTTTTACTCACACAAAAAATAGCTAAAAAATAAAAGCCTTACTTTTGCGAGCATACTATACGAGATAAGAAAAATAATAAATAAATAGAAATTGTTCACACCGAAAAGATACACAAACTTGCTATTGACCGTTTTCTGGCAGGATGCGTAGTTTTCATTTTAATCGTGAAAAATAACGTTACAAATAAAAAATGTGAATGTTTTAAAAAGAGACACAGAATACAATCAACTTTTTAACGATAAAATTTTTCATTCAGGAAAGATCTACAAATTTGTTGTTAAATATTTTTCGATAAAACATGCAGTATTCTTTCTAATCATAAGAGATCATACTTAAAATACAAAATTAAATTTTCGAAAAAAAGCCATAGATACCATAAAATGTTTAATAAAAAAATGTTTCACCTAAGCATGGTCTAAAAGTTTGTCGCCGACAATTTTTTGACAAGACGCGTTCGCGTAGTTTTTGTTTTAGTCGTACATTATAAAATCAAAGATTTCAGATGTTACTAGATGGAAAAACGACACCAGATACAATAAGATTTTTAGTAAAAATATTGTTTGCCTATATTATTTCCTCGGTACCTTGCCGATGTATAGAAATTAATATAACAAACACTCAGAGAAATTTCCTTTCGTGTCAAAAGGATATTTCTTGACGCAAATACAAGATCCTCTTGAGCATAAAGATAAGATAGTTTTCATTTGTATCAAAAAGAATATTTTTGCAGCAAACTTGATCCTTTTACGTTTTCTACGCTACTAGAGATGAGGACGTTACATGGATGCGCTGAACACATTCTTTCAGACTCTATTTTCAACAATAATTTAAGTAGTAAAATCTTTCAATAAATAAATAATTATTCGAAAATTGGGTAAATGATCAAAATTAACAGAAAAGTTGGCGAACGCACGTGCGCGCGTTTAATAGTCCAGTAATTCAATTACAAAGAATATATAACTAAAATATAATTTTGTGATCCATAGACGGATCGCAATGTTACATATAACTACATTTTCAATTTATGGATCAAAATTAATTATAGTTGATCAATAATATAATGAATAATAATTACCATAAATAATTGTGAGAACCTAAATGATACAAACTTTGCTTTTTAGGGAACTTCCTAATTGTTTGGTGATATTACGGAAATTTGTAATTTTTTTAAATAATTCCCAAGCGCTTAATTTTTAAATTTTGAAAATATTTGACAAGGTTTGGTATATTCACCGGAATAATTACGTCGTAAATAAAGCTAAGAAAACACTTTTATAAACATTTTTGTAAAAAAATAAAAAAAAGGTTATTTCTTATATTATTATTTTCGATATTTTGTAATGCTATTCATTTAGGAAATATTTTTTCATTCTCATCCTAATGAAAAGCACGCTTCCTTTGCAATGACTTCAAACAAAATGTCAGAACACTAAGAATGTTTGAAATATTCGTTTTAAATAAAAATAAGCCAGAGCAAGAACAGATAAATTTGTACATGGGTATGTATACTGTATCAATCTAGAAAAAATGATTGTGATTATATAATTTATTGGAGAATTATACAAATACATCTAACATATCGAGTGCGAAGCGGTTTTGGGCCGAGGCGATAGCAACAGCGAACCTTGGGAGAAACCGCTGTCCTTCTAGGAGCCTGGGTGAAGGGAACACCGTTTGTAGAATGGAAGGATCAGCCGCCGAACCTCTTTTATCTGCGTACGTTCTGATGCAAAGCATATGCCTTACTCAAGGCCCCTCGATGAGGGAAACTTGAAGCCCGCGCATCCAAAGGCGTATTCACCGGATATTCGGAAGTATCAAGAGGATACAGAATCTGGTTTCCGGAGTAGAAAACTATTGCTGTGAGCAGAGATGTGAAATTCATAGTAAAATTCCCATCAAAAGAACAAAACGAAGAGTTCATATCAGCTGAATATGTTCAGAAGAAAATAAACACTGAATGTGAAAGTAGAGAAGGGTCTGAAATGAGTTTTCAACCCACTCTACCAAAGAATCCAGAACCAGAGACAACAACGAGAGAATCGATGAAAGAGATGAATCATCATCAAAGAAGATGTGGAAGCAGCTGATGAACCTCGAATACTGCGCGGAAGACCAAAAATAATACGGACTGGGTGTCCAGGTCGGCCTAGAAAGCAGTTCAATGTCGAAAACAGAGAAGCAGCAGTCGAAGAATCAGAAATTGCAAACATTTCCGAAATTTCCGTAGCAGACGCAATTTCTTGAAGTGAAGCCGATGACTGGAAAGAAGCCATCCGTAACGAGTGTGTCTCCCTAATAAAAAACAAGACTTGGGAGTTGGTGGATAGACCAGAAGATCAGAGTGTGATCGGTTCCAGTTGAATATTGAAAAATAAGTACAATAGTAATGGAACACTGGAAAGAAGAAAAGCACGAGTAGTGGCGAAGGGATACTCACAACGTCCCGGGATCGACTTCCAGGAAACCTTTGCTCCCGTCGCCCGCCTAAGCTCGATCAGAATACTCGTCGCCTTGGCTGTCGAGTATGAGTTGCAAATCCACCAACTAGATGTCACGACATGGTTTTTGAATGAAGACATAGAAGAAAAGATTTTTTTAGAAATGCCTGATATTTTTCAGGAAAGGCTAGAAGAAATAGTTGCTGAGAATCGAAAACAGAAACGGGCATTCAAGGAAGCAGAAGAAGCTGAGAAGATGCTGCAAGAAACACAAGAAGGAGACAAGGTCTGCCTAATGAAAAAGGTAATTTACGGGCTGAAACAAGCTGGTTACAAAAAGTTTGATTAAGCACTTAAAAAGCTTAGTTTTAAACCATTGATGTCTGACATATGTGTTTATATAAATCGAAGGAACACAGACACAATGCTTGTAGCTGCGTATGTCGATGACATTGTATTGTTTTCTACCAACCTACAATGAATGTCAGAATTTAAACAGAATTTGAGAAAAAGTTTCGATGTGAAAGATCTGGGGAGGGTAAGTCACTGTCTAGGTTCAGAATTCACACATGAAAACAGGAAAATGAAAATCTCGCAGAAAATGTAAATCCAAGATTTGCTAAAGAGATTTGACATTGAAGATTCCAATGCAGTTGCGACACCATTGGACGTAGAAATGAAACTGCAAGAACCGGCAGAGTGCTCTCAGGAAAATTACCCGTTTCCAGAACTCGTAGGAGCATTGATGTATTTAGCGGTTGGAACTCGGTCTGACATCGCTTACGCTGTAAACTATCTCAGCCAATTCAACACGTACTACGAGAAGAAACATTGGACAGCCGGAAAGAGAATTTTGAGGTACCTGCGAGGAACGTCGAACCTAGGACTAACTTTTGAGAAGACAGGAAAACCGATTAAAGGATTCGTGGATGCTGACTGGGGAGGTGGCCTTACGGATCGAAAATCATACACTGGGTACGTCTTTGTGTTAGCAAATAATGCAGTCTCTTGGGAAGCTAGGAAGTAGCGTAGTGTAGCTGTTTCTAGCACAGAGGCAGAATACATGAGCTTATCCGCAGCTACGAAAGAAGCCATCCATCTGAAAAGATCTCTAGATGAAATAAATTTGAGAACGTATGATTATACTGAAATTTTCAATGATAACCAAGGTGCACAAAAACTTGCAAAAAAACTTGTTTTTCGCTCAAGGACAAAGCACATAGATATTCGTTATCACTTCATCCGTGATGTGATGAAAGAAGGAACAGTCAAGGTGCGGTACAGGACAACAGCTGATATGATGGCTGATGTGTTCACAAAAGCACTCTCAGGACCAAAACAATGCAAGTGCTTGCTGGATTTCGGAATGAAGAAAGAAGAACTCAGCTAACAATGGATTGAGGAGAAGTGTTGTGCTGAAATTATGCAACGTAGCAATCTTATTATTATATAAGTGAGTTCGCGACAACATCGCACGTTACGTCAGCTCAGTCAGTCGTCTACTGATCGTACGTCGATCAAGATCTAAGAATTCGTGGTCCATTTCAATTTACTCTTTGTAACAATATATTCCACTTATCAGATATCGTTTGTGGTTCATTTGATCCTAATCCACTCAGTCCTTAAAATAATAAAGGCACAATTTTCAAATCTATATGCTGCATGACGTAACGTGAAGGACTGAACGTGGAGGGGATAAAAAGAATGTTTAAACTAACTTTTTTCCATTATTGAAAATTTGTTTTCAATTATGATACTTCAGGGTACGTTATGTCTCGGAAAATTAGAAAATATCTAGCATAACTATCGGAGAAGATAAATATGAACAATGATAATTTTTTTTAACAATTATTTTCATTAACTTGCATTAACTATTCTTATCATCTGAATAAGTAAAAACTGGACAAAAAGTTGAAAATTTCAGAAAATTAGAAAATATCTAGCATTACTATTGGAGATGATAGTTATAAACAATAATAATTTGTTTAAACAATTCTGTTTATTAAATTGCATTAATTATTAACCCATTTTAAGTGAAAAGAAGACAAAAAATAATAACTTTTAGAAATAACTGCAACTTTCTAGCATTATTCTTAGAGAATATTATGTATTATACATAATGATAATTGGTTTAAACTATTATTTCTGTTAAATTTAATTGATTATTGCTTCGATCCAAGTGAAAAGTTGAAAATATATGGAAAAATTCGGGAAAACCCCCGACTATCTAACTCTATTCAAAGAGAAAATTGCTAAAAACAGTTAAAAATTGTTCAGACAACTTATGCAAACATCTAATGATCTGTAAAAAGTAGTATAGTGTGTATTAGAAACAATTTGTATTTTAAAAACTCGATTTACGTGTTTTTTTTTTATTTTGGGAAATACGTGTTAAACTTCATGGGGCTTGTGGAACCTCTAAATATCATTTTTACATTCTCATCATAATGAGAAAGTATTGGTTTTATGTGAAAAATGACTTTCGCGGATTCCATCAAATGTCGACGTTTTGAGGCCCCCTGAGTCAGAAAAAATAGTTTTTACGTCGGTGTCTGTCTGTCGTTGTCGTTGTCGTTGTCGTTGTCGTTGTCGTTGTCGTTGTCGTTGTCGTCGTCGTCGTCGTCTGTATATCGGATAACTTTTGAAAGACTAATCGGATTGGATTGTGCTTTGGCACACAGTTTCAGGGGGCAAAAAAAATGATCGAGTTCGTTAACCAGCCATTTTGGATGAAAATTCAAAAAGTTAGAGCATTTTCAAAATGTTTTAGACCATTTTTTTCTAAATTTTAAAATTATATGTGAGGCTGCTTATAGTACTTGAAAATTCAAATAATTTATCCTCACGACTTTTTTTGATAAAAAGAAAATTGTCCGAGTTACAGCATTTTCAAAATCCCCCCCAAAAAAAGAAAAGTAACATTTTCGTCCAAACAACGCACGATACGAAAAAAAGTCAAGATAGGAAAAGTGTTTCTTTTCGCACGTCCTACAAGATTATCATAACGACTTTTTGAATTTTCTTGAAAAATCGAAAATTCATATTTTTATTGCACAAGAAATAATGAAAAATCAAAAAAATCAATTTTACGGTCAAACTATGCAAGATACGACAAATCATGACGGGACTAAAATTGTGCATTCAAAAAAGATCTACAAATTTCTCATGGGTCACTTTTTGATAGGATGTGTAGTTTTTGTTTTATTCGTAAAAAATAACATTAACAGTGAAAAAATCGGCCCGATAAGCGGGCACATTCTCATCAAAACTTTGCTTATTTACTTTATTTTTCATCTCGGGTGTGTTTTTTCACAATATTTCATTGTTTTTACGTTCTCAATACTATTTCTAACGATTGAAATAATAAAATATAATAATAATTCAAACAATTTATTCTGACTGAAAATCTGACTTTTATTTCAGAATGCGTTTTGATCTTTGTTTACTAAAATAATTTCTGTGAAAAAATTCGACTATTACATTTATATTTCAAGAACTATGTTCCAAATAGACGAAATGAGAATTTAGAGGTGGGCCGGGAATGCACAGATGGAAACATATGAACTCCTATCTAATACAACGCTGCTGAAGGCTGGTGACCTTCTCATTACAAAACATCAACTAATTGCGACTCTCTCGGTTTCCATTCCTTGTCCTCGCCCCCCCCCCCTCCCCCCGTAACAGAAGTTTTGGTGGGACTGACGTAAGAACTGGACTCTCCACTATACGACGAATCACTACTTAACTTGGGCATGATTTCGACTCGCAAAACAAAGGACCCCGCACAAAATACCAAGAAAAAAACGTTCAGTCGTTTGAGCTAAAACCGGCTGGAATGTATTCTTTAAGGTCTCCCGAATAAAAGTTCGGATTTGCACTAGGTCCAAAAAGTCCTTAGGTTTCGAGTTACAGGCACTTGAAGGTTATAAAATGACGATCTTTATATTATATGATTTTCAACTTTCTGAGCTCTATACTGACTTATATCGTGATTTCAGACTAAGTGATCAGAACAAAAGTTCTAGGAATGTAAGTAAGGTACCTTGTGATAGCCTTGTCTGTGTTCTTGACCCGTATTCTGAAGGACATTTGAAGGTCAACTCATTTCTTTTTCAATGGAACCCATTTTTTAATTTTCATTTTTAAAAAACAACTTTTTTCAATAGTATGTAAGTGAGCTACCTTTTGATGACCTTATCTGTGACCTTGACCCGCATTCTGAAGGTCTTTTGAAGGTCAACTTTTTTTCAAGCAATTCATTTTTTCACTTTTCATTCTTAAAAAATACAATTAAACTTTTAGATGTTCATTTTTAGGGGGAGATTGATTCATCTTTCCAAGTAGTATCCCAAAAGTTTAAAAAGGTTTGTGAAGAAAAAAACTTCCAAGTCATGTTTCGATAAAAAATAAGATAAAAGTTGAAGAAAATAAAATAAACTTGAAATTGTATTGACTGTAAACTTGATAAATAGTTTCAAGTTTACATTGTTACTGTAGTATGATTTATTTTATTATGTTCAGTGTAACCCGTTCTTAGCGTTACCCAGAGTCAACGACATGGAGGTGACGGGTTTTTGACTCCTTTTTTTCTTTTTGTTTTATTTTTTGTGTGTTTTTTTCTTCTTTTTATGTTCTTTTCTGTTATTTTTTCTTCTTTTTATGTTTTGTTTTTGGTTTTTATTGTTATTTTAAATATTTTAATTATGAACATTTTAATTATCGTTAAGAATATATTACAAATGGAAGTTTAAAGTCAAAATTCTTTACCTAGATAAGGTTTTGCAAATCATGACTTGGATGTTATTTTATTTTTATAACTGTTTAACCTTTAGTCGCGTTTTTTAAGAATGAAAAGTGAAAAAATGGATTTCTTGAACAAAAGTTGACCTTCAAAACGCCTCAGAATGCGGGTCAAGGTCACAGATAAGGTCATCAAAAGGTAGCTTACTTACATTCTATTGAAAAAAGTTGTTTTTAAAAAATGAAAAGTAAAAGATGGGTTCCATTGAAAAAGAAGTAAGTTGACCTTCAAATGTCCTTCAGAATACGGGTCAAGGACACAGACAAGGCCATCACAAGGTACCTTACTTAAATTCCTAGAACTCTTGTTGTGATCACTTAGTCTGAAATCACGATATTAAGTCAGTATAGCGCTCAGAAAGTTGAAAATCATATAATATAAAGATCGTCATTTTATAACCTTCAAGTGCCTCTAACTCGAAACCTAAGGACTTTTTGGACCTAGTGCACATCCGAACTTTTATTCGGGACACCTTAAAGAATACATTCCAGCCGGTTTTAGCTCAAACGACTGAACGTTTTTTTCTTGGTATTTTGTGCGGGGTCCTTTCGCGCATAAAGGTAGTAGTTGGGTGTGCAATCTAAACATGAATAATACAAACAATAAAGTAGCCTCGGAATGGACTGAAACTTTGATTGAGGTTTTGAAATATGGTCAGCAGTAGATAGGGAATCACATGGTAGTCAAGGGGTCGGTTTGATTATGAATGGAAAAGCAAGATATATGTTCCAAAAACGACTTAAATACTTTTTTTCTCCCCTTTTCTGGTTATTATACCATTATAAGCCATTTCCCTTTCGGGGTAGGCGTGACTTGCTCGGTGGAATAGTTGGAAAAAAATCTTTCTGATTGTAGGATTTATTATAAAGATACGGAAATATACGCTGAAGTAAAGGAATTACCTTCTTCATTTTAAATAAAATACAACTTTAGTCATTTTTATCTGAAGAACATTGAACATAACATATGGTCGTTGCGAAGCGCGACGACCAAATTGCGCGCAGCAAGCGCGCTCAAACTTTTGGGTTTCTATTAGACGATGAACAGAAACGAGCGTGAAGCGCGAGGTTCACATGATGATCATACCAAATATCGAGCGCGAAGCGCGAGTGTCGTGATGAGAATGTGTTCCTTAAGGTCGATAGAACCTTAAGTAAATTAGTTCTTCTTTTTATGTAAAACTGTTATAATTAAACCAAAAGCAGGTCATAACGATGAAGCTTACTAAGAGAGTATTAGCCTGCGAAGCGCGCAATAGCGAGCACACGAAGTGTGAAAACCTAGACGACAAATGTGTCGGAGCCCGCAGCGCGAGATGAATACCTAATCGAGCGCGAAGCGCGAGATCCAACAGGTGCGCGCCCTAGGCGCGCTGAAACTTGCGAGCGAAGCGAGTAGTTTTTCTAAAACTGCAAAAATTAAAACTAAAGAAAACAACCCCTATCTCGGAAAAACTACCTTAACACTAAAAAAATACCTCCAAAGAAAAATATATGGAATAAGTACAAGAAAACATGTATCATAAGTCTGAGATGGTTTGTATTTTACTAAAAATAACACCTTCTTCTAATTAAAAATATAGATATTAAAGAAAAACAAAAAACGTAAGTAAGAAGTCAATGATTCTTATGGGATTTACAAAACAAGGGTAAACAAATTCCAAATGAAAAATAATGATACCAATCACCTTCGCCAAATTCTAAACTATACCCACAGTCCTACAGTAAAAATAAAAAACAAACATAAAAACACTCCTGGTACCGCAAATTGAACCAAAATCTGCTAGGCTGCCTACAAAGAAAACAGCCATAAACACTCCAATTAGAAATCATTACCGCAAACACCTTCCCAAGAAACTTTTTCATATCTTCATCTCCAGAGTAATATTCAACAACCCCCAAACGCATTTAATGAATCTCGTCGCAGCTGTCTTTAACTAAAGCTGCAAACAAATTTCAAATTAAAAATAATCAGACCGGACATCTTCCCATGACTCTAGCTACTATTAAGATCCACAAAGTTTAATAAAGAACCCCAAAAAACTCGCCTAGATCATTTTTACAACCCCGCCTCAGCTGCCTCCGACTAAAAACATACAAAAAAATCAAATAAATAATAAAGATCCCAGAGATCTTCCAACGATCTTAGTTTATATCCCAGTTCCCACAGTGATATTCAGACACGCTAAAAAAGAACCCATAGTTCATGTAAGGAATCGCGTCTCAGTTGCTTTTAACTAAAACAGCCAACACAATATTAAATTTTTGAAAATTACCCCAGATACCAAGACGCTCAGTCATATCCTCACCCACACAATAATATTCAAGAACTAAAAAACAACCCCTTGTAGATTTAATGAATCCCACCTCAGCTGCCTTCAACTATCGTCTATACAGTAATATTGAACCACTCCAAAAACAATTTCTACTAAATCTATCGAATCCCGCCTCAGCTGCCTTCAACTGGAACAGTTGAAAAAATTTCAAGTGAAAGTAAAATTACCACAAGCACTCCCACCAGACTCTAGTTGATATCGCCATCCACGCAGTTATATTTTAAAAAACCCAATAACTATCCCTAGTACATTTAGCAAGAGCCTTCTAAGCTGCTTTCAACTAAAAAAGCCAAGAAAAATTCAAATTGAAAATAATCACCCCAGATAGCTTCCGAAGACTGTAATTAATACCACCATCACCGCAGTAATATCCAAGAACCCCAAACAACTACCCCTAGTACAATCAAAGAATCCCGTCTCAGCTGTCCGCAACTGAAGCCGCCAAAATAATTCAAAGTTCAAAATAATCAACACAGGAATGTTCCCAAGACTCTAGTTAATATGGCAACCGTCGCAGTTATATTCTACTGCCTCCAAGAACTACTCCTGGCACATTTAAAGATCCCCGTCTCAGTTGCTTTTAACTAAAAAGCCAAAAAAAATTAAAATTAGCACCACAGACAGCTTCCAAATCGGGAAGCTGAATTCTTCGCAAGAATGTAGTTAATATTTCTATTGCCGCAGTAATATTCAAGAACCCACAAAAACTACCCTTAGTACAATTAACGAACCCCGTCTCAGCTGCCTTCAACTAAAACCGCGAAAATAATTTCAAATTTAATACATACACCCAAGAAACCTTTTCAAGACTGCACTTAATAGCGCTATCGCCGCAGTAATAGTCAACAACACAAAAAACTACCCCTAGCACATTTATTGAAATCCGCCTTAGCTGCCTTAAACTAAAACAACCCAAACAATTTAAAATGAAAAATATTCACCCCCAGACACCTTCCTAATACTCTAGTTCATATCCTCATCCTCACAGTAATATTTGCAACCCCCAAAAAAACCCGTTGTAAATGTACTGAACTCCATCTCAACTGCCTTTAATTAAAACCACCAAAAAAATTAAATTACATAATATACACCCCAGACATCTTTAGAAGTCTCTATTTCACATCCTCATACCCACAGTAATATTCAAGAACTCCCAATAACTACCTTTAGCACATGAAACAAAACCTGTTTTAGGTGCCTCAAACTAACACCGTCAGAAAAGTTTCAAATTAAAAAAAAATCACCACAGACAGCTTCCCAAAACTCTAGTTAATATCGCTATCGCCGCATAAACAATAAAAAAGCTAATAGAACTACTTCTAGAGGATTTAACATACCCTTTCTCAGTTGCCTTTAACTAAAACTGCAAAAAATTCAAAATATGAAATAATCACCCTAGCCACCTTCCAAATGTGTTTTGTTCAATGAGTTAACGCTTGCAACAAGAAACGTTCCTCGATTTCTTGAAAACTGTTACAGACTTTGAACGTTTTTTTTTTTAATTAAAGTACTTTCAAAGGACTATGGAGCTACTATCTAATAAATGGTCCAGTTCCGATCGTTGTCCAGAATGGCCTGGCACCTTTTCGGCATGCTTTCCACTAATTTTTCAGCGTAGTCCGTTGGTAAATCTAGCCATATCTTCTTGATTTTTTGCGACAGTTGTTTTAGGGTGAATACACATTTACCGGCAGGTTTCCTCTTCAAAACGCTCAAGACATTCTCGAGTGGATTTGCATCTGGGGACTGTGATGGCCAGTTCAAGGTTGTGATGTCATTTTCCGCTATCCAAGTGGTGCAGAGACGGCTTCGATGTTTCGGGTCGTTATCCTCTTGCAAGATCCAATCGGCATTATCGGCTCCAAACATCTTTTTAGCAGACCTTAGGAGACCACGTTGATATATTTGGAGCATTTTCTGGGCATTGAGGTTCTCGGTGAAGAGCTGTAAACATCCAAAACCGCGCTCAGAGAAGCATCGTCAAACATGGATCTTTACTGGGTGTTTAACGGTCCGCTGGAGAAATCTACTGCCTGCCGTAGACCAGGCATACTTTATGGGAACCCATGCCCAGAACGATACTTCATCAGAAAAAATAACGTTTGACCAGTCCTGGTCGAGATTTTCCGCAGCCCATGCCTTTCGTTTTTCCATATGGGTTTCTTAGAGCAGGGGTTTTTGCCTCGTGGTACGGTACTGTATCTTCGATTCAGCCAAACGCTGTCATATGGTGTTGATACTAATGTAGACTCCTTTATTGGCTAGTATAGCCTTGGCATCTCGCAATCGTAGAGTAGGGGTACGCTTGAACAGCTGCACGATCGCTTTATCCTCCTTGCTGGTTGTTGCTCGAGATTTGCCTCTTTCGGGAAGGTCTTCGACTGTTTTATCAACTTTATACCTCTCAACCCACCTCTTCACGAACGCCTTTGACTTCTTGATGTATTTAACAGCCGCGATGTAGGACATATGTGGTCCTTTTGGATGGGTACACAAAAAGACAGCTTCAAAACGTTTGGCGTAAACGGAACTCATTTTAACTCACGTGCGTTCTCTCGGACGGTTCGAGCGATAATGGAACGACTTGGCAACAGCGCCGTAGCCCTTCAACAGTACTTTAATTTTTAAAAAAACGTTCAAAAATCTGTAACCGTTTTCGAGAAATCGAGGAACGTTTCTTGTTGAACAGACTTTCGGGATAAGAGTATATTGTAGAGTTATTCGCAGATGAATCGTTGACCAATGTTTGAATGAAAATCGTTTTACTTGTTTTAGGTTAAGCTAGATATTCTGTGTTTGGCTAAATGTGATAGATGTGGTTTTGCTTTTTTTATTATTACTATTGTAATAGGGATATCAACAGGAGCCTTGGGAAGGTACCTGGTGTGATCATTTGCCATTTAATATTGTTTTGTCTATCTACCTTGAAAATAGCTAGGATTGGGTGAGTTAAATGAGTCAGGAGTAGTTGTATAAGTTTTTTGAATTATTCTGGGAGGATGATACTATGCAATAGAGTCTTTGGGAGGTGGCTGGGGTGATTATTATAAGTTTTGATTTTTTTAGAAGCTCAACTCAACGGCAGGTGAGGCGATGTTCGTTAAATTTTCTAGAGATAGTTCCCGTGGTTTTTAAATATTTCTGCAGCGATGGTGATTATTTGCTAGTCTTGGAAAGCTGTATGTGGTGATTATTTTTCATTTGAATTTGTTTTGGCTGTTTCAGTTGAAGGCAGATAATACGGGGTCGCTTCATGTATTAGGGATCGTTCTTGAGTGTTGCTAAATATTACTACGGCGATGGCGATATTAACTAGAGTCTTGGGAATGTGTATAGGGTGATTATTTTGAATGTACATTTTTTGGGCAGTTTTAGTTGCAGGCAGCTGAGAAGGAGTTTGTTAAATATGCTAGGCATAGTTCCTGGTCGTTATTGAATATTACTTGAGAGATGAGGATATGAAAAAGATCCTTGGGTAGGTGTTTGGGATAATTGTTCTTAGTAGAGCAGCCTAGTAGGGTTTGGTTAAATGCGCCAGGGGTGTTTTTCATTTGTTTTTTTATTATTCCTGTGGGGTTTTGGGTACAGTTTAGAGATTTGTGAAATTTCGTCCAGTTTCTTTATGAACCGAGACGAAAAAAACCTTGACCAGGCTACCGGATCTTCCCCCGGGTTGCGGATAGATGGTCCCTGTACCGAGGGTTGCTGCCGAATATGGCTACAAACTAAATAAGCAGCCGCGAAGAATAATCCAGGTATGGTTCTCAAGGAAACACCTTCAAGCTAAGGTGTGAGCAAAAATGCCGAACCCCCCTAGCTGCTCATAGGAACAACAATGAGTACACCAAACCCAGTTATAAATGCGTTTTAAAACATTCAAACGCGCAGGGCTCCAGACAATAGAACGGACAACAATGCCGACAACCCTAGATTTGGGGGAGCCAATCAAGTTGGATACAATACGATGGACCGGCAACGTCTCAATAGTTTTAAGTGGATGGATCGACTAAGGGACGACCTGCTAGAGTGCTGCAATATCAGTATGGTCCCTGATTAAAGAGGTTACGTGGCGCGACTGCAAGCTCTGTGGGGCGGGAAACACCCAGAGCTTTCGCACTTGTCGCAAGAACTGCTGCGAAACCTTGCCCAGCACCTCTTCCGAAGGGGTTATGTACGCGAAGCGCCTACTCTACCGCAGCCAGAACAAGCCGGCATCAAAGAAAGAGAGGCTACGCTGAAACCAACTGCGGGCAGCCATCCAGTAGAGGAAGAACGATGCTTTAGGACGAGGGGAAACATTAACATTGACGTTTCTCTCAAGTCCCAAGATCTAACTCAAGTAAATGACGCGCTTCGTGGAGATTTTTCCGAACAGTCTCACCTCTGGACCATCAGTTGTGGTCTGTATGATGGTGGGAGAAATTTGACGAGTGTGAACCGTAAAACAAATCCAACTGCTGATAATGAGACCAAAAGACGCATGCAGTAAGTCAGCACAATGATAGGCTGGGTAAGAAAGTACAAATCACACATTCAATATGTGACTGACTACATAATATCCGGCAGAAAAATCACAGCCGAATATTCCGAATATTCGCGCTCGAACTGCGGATCCATCATTACACACTCAACAAGTCACAGCTGCTGACCACCAGGGGTAGCACATTGTTGACAGAATACGTGTACTATCTGGCGATAGGAGAAGCCTAGAGCGAAGGAAGAGGTGGGTCAGAGAAAAGCAACAGTTTTTTCATAACTCGTGTTCTGAAAATGAGATATTTGACGTCCGTAGACCATGGCGAATGTAGCCAATTTCACCCGATTTTTTGTCCTTATTTGTGAAGAAAATGAAGCGTGGTTCCTTCCCCACCACGTCTTCCTTGCTCTCAGTTTCCGAGAGACAGCCACGGCACCCTGGACACGGATCGTAGGTGATCAGATTACTTTGCTTTCAAGATAAATTTGTTATGTAACATTTTTGGAATTTCGCTCATGCTCTACAGAAGCCAAAAATCGAATTACCCATACACTTGTGAAAAATAGTATGCACAACTCATTGGCGATCGACAGCTCCCCAACTTGTTGTGCAATGTACTATTCTCTGACACATCTTGAATCTTCCAAGATCCTCCAGTTACTGTGGACCACCCACCCAAACCAGAGGACATCGCGACATTTTGGAGAAAAGTCTTCGAAGTCCAGAATCCACTGAACGTTTACTATCTCATGTGGAAAACATCATGTGACAACTAACAGCGTCACCCTCCAGACAGACGTCTTTCAGGGTGTATGATAACCAGCGTTGCCGTCGGTCGAGAAAAAAGGTCAGGAGCTTTTTATCAGAAGACTTGACAAAAAATCAGGAGATTCATTAGCTCCAACGCGGGCACATTGCACTACTGCGCAGGCGATGCATGAGGCGCTTCATTGGCTGCCGTTCGCGCGCTTATTTGAAATGTGAAAGAATACAATTTTTTATATTTATTATTAACAATCAAAATTGATTTTTTTAACATGTTCAAGTGGTACCTGGATGGTTCTCAATATGTTCTGAGCATACAGTTTTAAAAAATAAAAAAAAGATTACATTGAATGACTTAATATTTTTTATTTTCGGAATATTCATTTAATTTTTTAACCCAATGCTCAGAATATATTAAAAACGATCCACATACCACTTGAACATGTTAAAATATAATTATTCCTAATTATTAATGGCCAACGGCCATACCACGCTGAAAAACACAGTTCTCGTCAGATCACTGAAGTTAAGCAGCGTTGGACGCGGTTAGTACTTGGATGGGTGACCATTCAAGAATACTGACATGAGTGCTGTTGGCACATCGTGGGTGTGGTGAGCCCACACTTGTAGTTATTTATAACTACAAGAAAAACCTAGAAACACTACCAGAATCGGGTAGTGTCACGCCTACCCTGGAAGGAAAATGGTTTAATGGTATATATATTAATAATAAATTTAAAAAATTGTATTTGTTAACATTTCAAATAAGCGCGCGAACGGCAGCCAATGAAGCGCCTCATGCATCGCATGTTCAGTATAGTGCAAGGTACCCGCAAGGATCCCTAAAACTCATTTTGCCGAAAAAATCACTAGATTACTAGCCGCCTTTGAAACAATTGATAGATGGGCTTCTGCTTTCCAGTTTTAATTTTAATTGGCAAGCAGAAGCCCATCTATCAATTTTTTCGAAGGCGGCTAGTAATCTAGTGATTTTTTCGGCAAAATGAGTTTTAGGGAAAATGAAATTTCGGACAAGTGAATACCTACCGCAGCAATTTTAAGTTTCCGCGCGGGAAAATTTGAAATCTTCTTGACGCGAAAATGTTCGATATTGTTAGGATAATGAGCAATACATTTAGAAAATAATTTGCATAATTGTATTCCTTATTATTTCTACATTAAAAAATTTTAAAGTGGATCTTCCTTAGAATTTTTGTAATAATATTAGTGAATTTATATCACCTTTCTTAAAGATCTTTATTTATTTCTATATCATAACATTGTATGTATACTGCTGCCTACCAACAAAAGAAATTCAAACAATATATATGATTGAACATCCTTTTTATTTTTATCACAAAATTTTATAACCAGCTACTAAAAAATCCTAGAATAAGATATTATTCTTTCCTATCTTTTACAAACTCTAGTACGAATGCTTTCGCATACAATTTCTTTTGGTTGTCATTAAAAATAATCACAATTACATTACAATATTTAAGATTACTTTAAGTCATTGGCAATATTTTAGAACAGCGAATACTGTTATGTTGTCGCAAATAACATCCTTACATATAAACAGCTTCCATATTTAAATGATTAATACTTTCATTTTTAAATTAATAATACTTTCATTTCAAAATTAATAATATTTTCATTTTAAAATTAATAATACTTTCATTTTAAAATTAATAATACTTTTATTTTAAAATTACTAATATTCTTGCTTTTAAATTAATAAAGCATGTGTTTTAGTTAACAATTTTTGTTAACACTTTATCTGAATGTATGATTATAATTATATAACAGTGTAATTATAAATTCAACGAGCAATTTTAAAAGTACTTCTTGGCGAAATTCTTATCAAATATTAACAAAAACGTAAATTCTGAGTAATTATGATAAAAACCTTTTTTTCTGTGGTCTATTTTTCTTTAATTGCTACAAAATGAAATAATGAAATAGATACAATAACTATTTGTACACTAATTGTTTCATCATGTTGAGTAATCTTCTCTCAATTGGAAAATCATGGCATGCATCATTACCGACCAAAGCGTCTGTGTGAAGCAAGCCACAGATTGTTTCTTGTCCCATGTTATTACGGGTTTTATTTTTAAACAGACTTACTTTAGAAAATATGCGCTCACAGGCGGCACTCGAGTGAGGAAGAGTCAGCAAGTTTCCCACGAAGGTACTTAGTAGCGGATAAAGTTGAACCCCGTCCTCTTTAAGCTTTTCAATTTTGTTCCAGAAATTTTCAACAGTTATTTTCTTCTCTTTTCGGATCACATCAAGGATTGAGTCGTTCCGCAAAAGACGCCATTCTGTGTCCAGGGCTTGTAACTCGTCCCCTTTGACTAAGTTTGGGAACACTCTGGCTAGGGGTACTAGAGACTCCTTGTCGGGACTCAAAACAACTGCCGGATCAATCAATCCCAGATTATTGAAAACCGGAGCTCTGAAGTTAAATCTCTGCACGATACTGGTTACAGCTTGTATAAAAAAATCCAAGCATTTCAAACGGAATGCTTGGATGATCGTAGGGTCAATTGTTTGTTCTTCAAGACGGTTTGCAACGTCGGCTCCGAGATAGAGATCCTCTATGGGCTTGAAGTGTTGAGGATTCTTAAACTGTATGTTGAAGAATTCACCTTTTAAATATTCCGGGCGCATGTAAGAGTCCATGAAAGTCCTGCAAGTTTTCTCGATGTTGGTCTTTAACTTGTGATTTTGAGGGTACTCTGACTGCATAAGTTTATTCAGTTGGCTGAAGATAGGCAAGACAAATTTCAGGAATAACAGATACAGAAGCGTGGATTCGTCATTCATTATTCCCAGAATTTCCCTAGCTGAATTTGCGGCGACTTTGTTTCCATCGGTTACTGCATCCGTGAAGAACAACTTTAAAGTGAAGAATTGCTGTATGAGACGAAGAACCACTTCTTCCAACGACAACCATCTAGTGTCCACGTATCGCAGCATCCTTGTTTCTGGTACTTCTGTGAACTGTTGGAACTCCTTGTATAAGCTGATTCTAGAAAAACTAGACTTGAAATAGTTGTAGACACAGCAGCAAAATTTTTCAATTTCAGGTAGTAATTTCTCGCAAGATTCTGATGCACAGCGATGAAACGAGTGACATGTGCACTTTATTATGAAGAGATTAGGCACATCTGCTTTTAGCAAAGTTGCAACAGAGTGGTTGCATCCGGTCACCACATTGGCACCGTCAGCTCCGTATCCAATTAGATTTTCACGATAAGGAACATTGTTCTTAGTGAAAGAATCAACTATAGCTGCATGCAAAGAAATGGCATCACACTTTGGCACAGGAATCAAATCATAAAACAAATCTTTAATTTCACTCTCAACTTTCACGCGGACAATCATGGCCAAACTTTTTATGGCACTGACATCTGTGCCTTCGTCAACTAGAAGGGAGAATTTTGTTTGCCTTAAAATGTCGTTGATTTTCTCTTTAGTGAATTTCCCGGTGACATTATTTATGATCGCTGTTGTCTTAGTTCTGGCGCTGTGAAACTGCTTAGCTATTTCTGAGTCTGGAAACATTTTTTGAAAAAGTTGAGGCATATGATCCGCAGCCAGAATTGCAATTTTGTGTTCTGCTAGAAATCCTGCGTATCTCAGTTATGCTTCGTGAACTCGTTCCATCAATGTATTGTGCGTATCCACAGATATTAAATCATCGAGTGACAACTGATTCTTCTTATCCTTTTTTTGTTCCATGTGTTTCTTCGTTTGAATGTGTACCTGCGCATGCCAGAGAGCCGCTTTCAGGAAGTAAAATTTGTAAAGGATGCTCTTCGAAGTAGATACAAACGTCTTATTTGGACAGATTTGGTATAAAAAGCTGGTCGTCCTGATCACCAATGCTCTCTGAAAATCCAAGCTTTCACAGGTTCATGGCCTGAAAATTATTCCTGAGTGTCAACGAAATGTCGTGAACGTGCAGACAAAAATGCAGATGGCTGTCTTCCTTGGATCGCTCCGTGTCCTCAGGATGCTTAAGATTTTTTCCGGATCGTCGTGATGGGTCCCGGTGTAATCTTGCGGTTGTCCGCGGGATTTTAACTATGTAATCTAATTTTAACCATGTATATATACTCGAAACATCAGTATATTCATTAGTTACGCTGTTCTCAAAATTCGGCGGTAATCAGTTTTTCCTACATTTTGGAAGTATGAAGAACCTTTATACCCTGAGTTTCATATTGGTTCTTATTCCCAATTATATCCATGAGTATCGTGGCGAATATTCAAACCAACTAAAAAGTGACCATTATTCAACAAATTCGTAGCATTAGTAAAACCAAAGTGTTTAGTTTTATGAATTGAAGCTTACTTCAGAAGATTGAATTTTGATCGCTCTGAATAGAATTTTCAATTTTCGAAGGCGACATATGAAAATTTAGAATTTCAAACTGGACACTAGTACAGATTTTAATAACTGAGTTATAGTAATTGTGTGGTCCTCTGCTGTGTTGACTTTCGTGATAATAAAGGATGGTAAGAATGATTAGATGTATAAATAATTACTGTATTTTGATTTTAAAACAAAAATAATTTGTAAGTAAGATATAGTGATGGAAGTGACGAAACCAATTTACAAGTTACACAATACTGCCTTCTATCATTGTTTCAATAAAGTTTAAAATGTTACACAATCTTGTTATTTTATTTAACTTTTTCATTTGTCTTTTTTTCATTGATATGACCTTGTTTCAATTAATATGGAGAGCTTAAATAAATCCACACCCCACTGAAAAAATCGTCAAGGAAAATAGCACGAGGATTTTTTCAATACGGAATTTTCCGTTACTAATTAGTAATTTTCTACTAATCATTTGTCGCTCACTTTTCCCTAATTGTATTTGAATTATAATTTCACTAGTAATTACTGAAATTAATCTAATTTACATTCAGAGAGAAGCGGTCAAAATTGAATAATTTTAAATTAAAATCATTCCAAATTCAACAAATTTAAATAGAAAAAAGCATTTGAGTTATACTAGCCGTTATATCTAGCCGTGCAAATATAAATATTTTAAGTGTTATGGGCACTTTAACTGAAAATAATCAATTTGACAGATATATATATTATACTATCATTAATAAAAAAAATGTGACTATATTAATGACTATGAATTAATGACTTATGACTGTATTAATTTAAAAAATTATAAATTCAACTATTACAATCTCAATCGTTTTTCATCAAATCTCCACGTTCTTAAGCTTTCTATTTGGAAAAACAAAACGGTTTTGCAATGGTGTCTGTCCATCTGTAGCCTGTCTATGGACACGATCAATTTCTAAAGAATGAACAGATTCGACTGACCTTTGTAATACTTGTTTAAGGCTAAAACATAAAGACGAGTTCGATAGCCAGCCATTTTTTACTACCGATTCTGGTTTTATAAATCGAAAATGTGTTTTTTTAAATTGAAAATTCAATTCTCCTGACAAACTAGTCGAGATACGAAAAAATTGTTAAAAAGCAAACTTGTGAATGTCA
Organism: Andricus curvator; assembly: GCA_932195095.1. Lineage (NCBI taxonomy): Eukaryota > Metazoa > Arthropoda > Insecta > Hymenoptera > Cynipidae > Andricus > Andricus curvator. The sequence goes on along the minus strand of CAKNYM010047482.1, from coordinate 148,768 downwards.
AAAAGACGTAAATGTTTTCCTAAAACCAGTTTTTGACTAGATTTTTAATCGCGGAAATAATATTTTCAAAAATTCCATTTTTCTTTTAAACTATGCGTGATACGGAAAAAATGTTGAAAAGCAGAAATTTTCGTTTTGAAATGATCTGCAAATTTACAAAACAGTTCAACAAAACTGTTTTGTTGTGATTACCAAATTTTCGGGTAGTTGTTTACTTTTGATGGCTTTTCCAAATTTTTTTTGAGGAAATGGTTTGAAGCCTTTTGCAAAACATTCTTTCTATTCCAAAAGTAAAATGTCAGTCAGGGAAGGCTGAAAGACATTTGTATTTTTGTCAAAAAATACAAAAATAATCAAAAAAGTGTTTTCTATAACTGATTTTTTTTAACGTTTTGTTTTTTCCACGAAATTATAATCATTTTATACTCCGTTTTATAATTTTTGACAAAAAAGTCGCAAGTAGAATAACAAATTTTTTTCGAATTGACGTTGCAAATGTCAATTAGAAATATTTTTAAAGTTGTATTCGTAATTACCACTTCAAAATACATTAGTATATGAGGTTTTAAGAGAACGAGAATGTAGAATTGGATATTTAGGGTTTTTTTGTCGAAAAATGTGAAACTTTTTGAGCCACCCCCGAATGCCAATTTACTTTAGTACTAGAGATAAGATTTTCCAAAAGGTTTCAAACCATCTAATAGACCATTCGAAAAAGCCATCAAACTAAACAAAAACCAGTTTTTGTTTCTCAGTGCATTGCAGAAAGTCAAGATGAGAATGTGCTCAGCTTAAGGGTTTCTTTTGCATCCAAGTTTAAAGTCCCAAAAGGTTTTTTTGCGCAGAATAATATAAACATATTCTAAAGGATGAAAGAGATGTGGCCCACACCCCCTCCTCCAAATAACAACAAACCCCTTTTCTAACACCAAAAAAACACGCGTCCTAGTGTTGGACCTTTTTAAATCAGAGACCTTAGAACTGCTACTACATTTCCAAGGTCTCTCATTTAAAAAACCCACCACCGGGACGGGGGTTTTTCTTTTTGGTGTTGAAAAAGGGGTTCTGTGTGAGTGGGGGGAGGGACGTGAGCCACAAAACCTCCCGCCACTCATACCAAACCTCTTTTCCAAAGCCAAAAAAACCATGCCTTTTAGTGATGTGCCTCTTAAATCAGGGACCTCAGAACTCCTACCACTTTTCCAAGGTACCTGATTTAAAATGCTCACCACTAGGATGGGTGTTTTTTGGCGTTGAAAAAGAGGTTCTGTATGCGTGGGAAGAGTGACGTGAGCCACACCATTTCTTACTATTCACACCAAACGCCTTTTCCAACGCCAACAAAAATCACGTCCTAGTGTTGGCCTTTTTAAGTCAGGGGCCATAGAACTCCTACCGCCTTTCCAAAGTACCTGATTCAAAATGCCTACCACTAGGGGTGGTTTTTTTGGCCTTAGAAAAGGAGTTCTGTGTGAGTGGGAAAAGCGACGTGACCCACGCCACCTTCCACCACTCACAGCAAACCCCTTTTCCAACGCCAAAAAAACCACACGTCCTAGTGTTGGGCCTCTTGAATGAGGGACCTGAGAACTCCTACCACTTTTTCAAGGTCCCTGATTTACAATGCCCACTGACAGGGCGCGATATTTTTTGGCGTAGAAAACAGGGTTTTGTATAATTGGATGGAGGGACGTGACCCACAATTCACATTAAACCCCTTTTCTAACGCCAACAGTAACCATACGTCCTAGTGTTGGGCTTTTTAAATCAGGGACCTTAGAACGCCCGCCGCCTTTCCAAGGTACCTGATTTAAAATGCTCACCACAAGGACGGGTGTTTTTTTGGCGTTGAAAGAGAGGTTCTGTATGAGTGGAGAGAGTGACGTGAACCCCATGTCCCACTACTCACACCAAACCCCCTTTCCAACGCCAACAAAAATCACGCGTCCTAGTGTTGGCCTTTTTAAATCATGGGCCTTAGAACTCCTACCACCTTTCCGAAGTACCTGATTTAAAATGCCCACTGCCAGAGCGCGAATCTTTTTTGGCGTAGAAAAAAAGGGTTTTGTATAATTGGGTGGAGGGACGTAACTCGCAACACCTCCCACAACTCACATTAAACCCTTTTCCCAACGCCAATAGAAATCACGCGCCCTAGTGATGGCCTTTTTAAATCAGGGCCTTAGAAATCCTACCACCTTTCCGAAGTCCCTGATATAAAATGCTCAGTGACAGGGCGCGAATTTTTTTTGGCGTAGAAAAAAGGGTTTGGTATAATTGGATGAAGGGACGTGATTCACAACACCTCCCACAACTCACATTAAACCCCTTTCCCAACGCCAACAGAAACCACACGTCCTAGTGTTGGGCCTTCTAGATCAGGGACCTTAGAACTCCCACCGCCTTTCCAAGGTACCTGATTTAAAATGCTCACCATCTTCCACTAATCACACCAAACCCCCTTTCCAATGCCAACATTTTTATTTTAGATTACTTTTTTTCGAAATTTTTAAATGTACAACATTTTTATTTGAGATTAATTTTTTTCGAGATTTTTCAAAGAAAAATAATTTTTCTACAAGAAATGTTACTTGGCCCTAGGCCAAGTATCAAGTAAATGTTCTCGGGTGTCATTTTCGGAAGCAGATCAACATAAATTAAGTACGCTGTAAAAAAGCTACCGGAACTTTAAGAGTAAAATTTCATGATCCTGAAGATTGCCATCGACACGGATTTCAAACTTTGTAATTAATTATAAAAAAACTGAGCGTCCGATCAAAAAATCAAAAACACCTATGGATTTGTTTCGGAATGATCTAAGTAGGCTTTTTTTCAGTGTTAACAATTTTTCTATGTCATTCGACATGAGTGTACATTTGTGTAGCCTTTGTGTAGCCTTTGGTGCGCCTTTTTGGTTGTTTTTAACCATTTTTTCAAACAATTACATAACTATTTGATGTTCTACAATTGTTATAAAAAAATTAAGCGTCCGATCGAAAGCCCAAAAACACCTTTGGATTCGTGTCAAAAATATCTAGGTGTGCCTTATTTTCAAAACATTTTTTGAACAATTAAATAATTTGTTACAAATTTCAAACTGTGCAAAGCATGAAAACAAAATTGAGCGTCTAATCAAAAAACGGAAAACACTTTTGGATTGGTTTTGGACATATCTAATAGGGCTTTTTTAAATATTGTTAGCAATGTTTCTACGTCATGAGACGTACTTAGTTTGTTTACCATGCTTTACAAAATCTGAAATTGACAGCTAATGATGAATTTATCTTAAAAATTATTTTAAAAAGGCGCGCCTAGATATTTCGGAGGCGAATCGAAAGGTTTTTTTGATTTTTCGATCAGACGCTTCGTTCGTTTATAACAATTATAGAACATTGAAAAATAATTTAATTGTTTGAAAAATGGTTTTCAAAACCAAAAAGGCACTCCTAGATATTCCGAAGACGAATCCAAAGGTGTTTTTGGTTTTTTGATCTGACGCTTAGTTTGTTTATAATTAATTATAAAAGCTTTGAACCCATATATGGCACCCCGCAAATGTACGCTTAATTCAAATAATCTAAAAAAATTGTTAATAACATTTGAAAAAGAAGAAAAGAGCCCACTCAGATATTTCCAAAACGAGTCCAAAGGTGTTTTCGGGTTTTTGATTCGACTCTTAGTTTGCTTATCATGCTTTGCAAAGTTTGAAACTATTAACAAATGATTTAATTGTTTAGAAAATGGTTAAAAATTAATTTCAAAGTTCGAGTTACTTTTCGTAGTTAGAAGTCATCAACAAATATTTGCAGTGTTTATCAGTTTCCAAATGATCAACTTGTTTCTCGACCAAGATTTGCTAAATAAGATGGAAACAGATAGAGAAATTTATTTATATCTTTCTCCTCAGATTCAATAATCGAAATCTTTCATTTACATCGTCACGTAATTCAAATGATGACTGAAATTCATTAACATTAAATTGCAGCATTGAAAATTTGACCTAAAATTTTTTAAATTTCAGAAAGTGAAATTCAAAAATAAAATAGATTCATTGTTCAAGAATAATGCTTGATCTGACGCGATGATCTTCCCTGTCTGTATCCAAATTCGAATGTCAGTATCCGGCTGCCCTTGAGATACGTTTTCTGCAGATTTCCTCTCCCTTGGTCAAAAGTTCAAGCATTGCGAGCGCTTCTAAAAAAAATCCGGCTCTACACGGTAGATTGCATCTGCGGATTAAGTAGGATTGAAAGCTGGATTCGGAGTAACATTCGTTTAGTTTCCAGATTTAAAAGGATTGAAAAAAGTCATTGAATTGATTCGTATTGCATCAGCTGCAGATAGCGGAATCAGTTGTATTGGTTTATAAATAATTCCTTTCTGAAACTTTAGACATAAATTATCTGAGTTTCACCACTGAATAAATTATGTGATGCTGTTGAGATGTTACAAATGTCATGGTCTACAAACAGTCCCGTTACGATGTATGCTTGGGAAGGGGAAAACGCAAATATCCCAGAATAGAGGCTTATACACGGAACATCAGAATACTCATTAGTTTCGCTGTTCTCAAAATTCTGCATCAGTCAGTTCCTTTTTACACCTAAAAAATATGAGGAACCTTCATATCCTTGTTTCCATCCTGGCCGTTATTCTGAATTCTATTGGTAAGTATTGTAAAATTATATATAAAAAGCAACTACTATTATAAGAGAGAGGTGAGCAGACAACACGAAATAAAAGTTAGAGAAATGGTTATCATAAGAAGATAAGAAAAAAACGCGATCAATATTGAATCAGAAGAAATAATTTTTGTCGCAAAACAAGAGCTTAGCGAGATATATTCCTGTTTTTGTCGATCTCCAAGGAATTGAAAGTAAAAAATCACATTTGACAAGAAATTTGCGGGATCTAATAAACATTGGTTATCTGTAAGCCAACTTTAATCAAGTTCTCTATAAACCTGAATTAGTTGAAATTTTAACAATTTGAAATAGTAATTGCTTATCTGAGTAATTAAACAGTAATATTTCAGCATTTAACTAATGGAATGATAGAAAAATCATACATTTATTTTACTGTTGTCTTTCATATTATTTTAAGACACAGTAAGGTAAAATAAATTAAGTGTGTACATAATTCTGTTTTTCCATTTTAAAACAACACTTGTAAATACATTAAGATGATGGGTGTGACGTTTATTCACAAGTTTCACAATACTGCCTTCTATCATTGTTTCAATAACGTTGGAAATTTTACACAATCGCGTTCTATTATTAAACTTTTCCATTCTTCACCTTATCTGTTTTTGTAACCTGCTTTTAATTAATACACATACATTCCTAAGTAAATGCACACGCTATTGAAAAAATTCCCGAGAAATCTAATAATCTCTCGCATTTCCTCGTGACATCAAT